>JAPYZD010004541.1:0-12732 GCA_030522725.1 Ichneumoninae sp. B BG-2022a | reverse complement strand
CCAATTAATTTTTTGATGAATTTGTTAATAACATTTTGCAATTATTATTATGCAAAATTAATCTTCTCAGTACCTTTAGTATGCATGATTTTTTTCAGAATTTTACACCATCAAGAAGTACTTGCAATTCCCTCTTATTGTTGTCGAACTTATGCGAAGTCAGCGCGCAGCGAGACTCCCTCCTTACCAAAATCTTTATTAGATTCAAAAAATGGCTTCTTTTTACATTGAGTAAAAAAATTTATTCGAAGTGACTGATTTGTACTTTAAAATAAATGTTTAGTCGACACAAAGAAATCGAACCATTGAAAATACGATTCTGAACAGATATTTATTCGCGCCAAAGAAATTATATATTTGGCACCAAGATAAAATACAGGTATTATCCGGTAACGCGCATTATAGAGTCGTGAACACGCCAATAAAAAGAATAATACTATCAAACAAATAAATATATTATAATTTAATAAATGCTCTATTAGGTTATGAACCAAATAAACATTTTTCTTCGTCCCTAATAAATTTTCTTTGATCGGAATAAACTTTTTTCTGGGTGTGCAACAACAAAAAAATACAATCACTTTTTCACACTTTTATTAAATTTTGTTCCATAAATTTATACGTAAAATTAGGGGGGAAAAATTGTAAAATCATGTTTTCGATTTTTCCCTCAAATTTGACTCTACAATGTTGCGGTTTCGATGTCGACTCTTAAGCCCGTTGGCTACCCGATTGACCGATCGGATAATTCCGGCTGGCCTATATACACGACTCTATCCGGCTCCGAACGTATAATCTTCAATGGGCTTTCTCGGTTGAAGATCTGGAATCTCAATCTGCCGACTATGCTAAATCCCACGCAAAGCGAAAGCAATGCTTCGTACATATAAGATGCTTGTACGGCTATCAGTTCACCGGCTTCAGATCGTCCAATAATGACATTCGGTTTCCGAGTAAGGATACACATATTCGCATAAGTTGGAACTACTCACATAAGTTGAAACTACATAAGTGAGAACAAGTGAAGCGAAAACTAGGCATTATATAATTGTCAGGTAAATTTTATTGATAGGACCCGTCAAGCTCTGTGTACAGATCTCAAACGCTTCCTGACGCGCCAGAGCAAAGCAGAAATGCATTCAAGTACGCACAAGGAGCCTTCGCACGTGAGGCGGAACGCGGGAAGCAATTTGAACCAGATTTGCACGCTTCCCGGTTTCCTCAAGGCACAGGAATAGAATCGAGTCTGACGAGGCAATTGCTATTCAGGATTGACTGTGCTCAAACCAAAGTTCAGACTGCCGGATTGCCGAGAGCCTACTCCCGATTCCTCACGCCACAGAGACACATGCTCTCGCGGAAATTCTCAACGTACTTGTCTGCATCTCCGAACGAACGTGCAAGTGTTTATTTTTTTATCTCGTCAATTATACAAATTTTTTTTTCATTCGTCTCAAATATTACTAATAATCTTGTCGATTTTACTGAAAGTTGTAATTTTATTAAATACTTTCAGTAACAATAGTTGACAAAAAAAATATCCGCAATTCATATTTTCATTCAGCGTATCATACTTTGAAAAAAAAGTTAACGCAGAAGAACTATCACTTTGCAAATATCACATTACACTGCGGTGATTAGGTTAGAACTGTAGAACCGTATAATTCAATTCGTTTCTTAAACTCTTTTTGCAATTGGGAGTTTTTAAATTTTAGTAACATTTTTCTTCATCCTTTTTAAAGTATAATAAATAGTATAACCGACACGTGAAAACACTAAGATTATAAATTTTAAAAAACCTAATAATAATTTTTAAAAGCACGAATAAACGACTTATATAAATATATAACAAATCAGCAAGTGTCGCTGTTCTTAAATGAATGGTATTGTTTTTCAGTGTAATTTTGTCTGGTTCGTCTGTGACTGTCTTCTTCATTCGTCCTTTGATTGCTTTGTCTGTGTATGACCGATTAATTTCGATAAGCACCGTAATGTGTCAACGCGAAGGAGAAACAGTACAAATACCGCGAAAGCTCCCTCGCGCCGCGTTGCACGTAGACATTGAAATAACTGTTACCAAGAATGAAACGCGATATTCCCGTGTAAACATAATCCGAAAGCAGCATCCGTTGTCGCTGCTCGGAGTCCGTAAACTACACGGCATGAGACGCGAGTGTGTATATAATTACGATTTCACGTTAGAGAACTTTGGGCCCGACGTTGTACGATCCCCTAGTTAGTCGGCTGGAGTCTGAGAGATACACCGTTCGTATTGCTATTCCCACAAGGCCGTTAACCGAGAATCTGCCCCGACTCTCGGAATCTCTCGTTATCCCCGCTGCAAACGGTATCCTCGTTTCTGCCTCAATCTAAATTCTTATCGTCTGACTGGGGCCAGAATTGAAAATGAGAATGATAACTGAAAACCCTCACCCCGTTTGCTTGTTGGGGGTTTTTATCTCCCGAGCTTACGACCAATTACGCGATATTGTTCCTGTCTGGTATGCGTAATCTCAGTCCGACTACATTCCCAATCGAACACCTTCGTCGCTGTTTCATCGCTGCGTTACGCTACTTGCGTTGTTAACCTTCCAAGAAATTTCATGAAACAGAATGCACTGAGAAAAGAACGTTTGATGCTAACAAATCCTTCGGTGTATATGGCAAAATAAGTGAGTTGTTATCGTTACGAAATTTTTGTTGAGCCAAATCATTTTTTTTTTTTTTTCACTAAACAGCTCAACAGTTTTTTTGGCACATTTACATCTCTACCGCTCACGACTCTACCAGAAAACATCTCTCCCCAAACATCTCGACCAGATAATAACTCTACCAGAAAATATATCTACCATACTAGAACTCTACCAAAATCTCTATCGCCAAAGAAAAAACTACCGGAATTGTAATGTAACTCTACCGGAGTTGTAATGTAACTCTACCGGAGTTGTAATGTAACTCTACCGGAATTTAAATAAAACTCTCGCGGAATTTAAATAAAACTCTCCCGGAATTTCAATAAACTCTTTATTTCAATTTCGGTAGAGTTTTATTTAAATTCCGGTAGACTTTTATTTTTATTCCGGTAGACTTTTATTTTTATTCCGGTAGACTTTTATTTTTATTTCGGTAGACTTTTATTTAAATTTCGGTAGTTTTGCTTCCTCACGGAGGAAGCTTTGTTTTCGTAAAAAAGAAAGTTTTCGAGATTTTAGTGTCAGAGTACTTAAAATAGTCTGAAACATCGAGAAATGTGATATTTAGCTGGCGTCCGGACGTATGTGTGTGTGTGTATGTGTGTGTATGTGTGTGTATGTGTGTGACAGACTTGCGTCGTTTAAAACGATTATAACTCGGAAACCGTTCGAGATAGCCAGTTGACATTTGGTACACTAGTAGAGTGGTCACGTCTCTTTCACCGCTATAATTTTCGTGATGATTGAGACCTGTTTCGAGATTTTATGCGATTTTAAAATTTTTGAAAAAAGGTTGTGGTAGCTCTAACTTGCGTAAAATTTGAACGATCCTCCTGAAATTGCACATAAATATAATACTATGACCAAAGACCGTTGCCCGAAATCTATCGAAGCAGTCAGATTTTATGGAATTTTGATTTTTTTGAAAAATTTCTAAAAACAGCCATTCGAATAAACATGAAGGTATCGATCTCAAGTTGGGCACGGGAATAGACTAACACTGTAAAATGTTTCGTATTAAATTTGCCGAAAATGGATCGAACCGTTTAAATTTTCTGGGATTTTGAAATTTTTGAATTTGTTCAAAAGTTGTATTTTTTGTCCGACACGAGTTTATGTATCTAGTGTCACCTGAGGAGTAAAATAATTTGGAGACTTGTCATCGGTGGGGGAAAAATACATTGGACGTGGCCAGAAAACGGTGAATATTGGATAATTGACTTAATAATTTAAACAAAAATCTTTTTCCAAAACCCTGTATTTGTGTTAATTAAAATGGTGCACGGATGTAACAAAGCGAAGACATCGGTGTATTTTTTCGCGCGGAACCTCAATCGGCCAGTCGTTTTGCACAAAAGGCAAACACGACGTTGACGTCAAAAAAAGTTGAAAATTAAATTTATTTCACTCGGTGCGTAAAGTGCAGTTTAGAACCCCTCTTTCGCACCTTGTGAAATAAAATTTCGTACGATACTCGTGCGATAAACGTTTTCGTAACTCGTGTGACTGCAACAGGCGCCTTCGGCTCGTGCTGCAAACTCACACGTGTCAGAAAAAGTTTTATCGCACTAGTATCGTAATGTACTATTTTCATATGGCTTCCTCATAAAACTTGAAAATTGAAATTTTCATATGGCTTCCTCATATAAGTTGCAAATTGAAATTTTCATGTGATTTTTTCACAAAAGCTGCAAATTTAAATTTTCATATGGCCTTCTCATAATGTTCCTTTATCTGCAAAGCTTCCTCTATGAGGAATCCAACAATACAGAAAATGCTTCCTCATAGAAGAACCTTCGCAAATAAAGGAACATTATGAGAAGGCCATATGAAAATTAAAATTTGCAGCTTTTATGAAAAATCCCCATGAAAATTTCAATTTTCAACTTTTTTTTTGTTTTTTTCTGCGCTAGAGATTTTGGTAAAGTTTTAATACGGTAGAGTTGTAATACGGTAGAGATGTTTTCCGGTAGAGTTGTGAGTGGTAGAGATGTAAATGTGCCGTTTTTTTAGGTCAATTCAATTCTATTCAGCACAAAAAAAACTTGTTAACAATAAATGTATATTCATTTTGCCATATCCAACAAAAATTTGGTAACGTCAAACAAACTCTCACGTTAAATAAACTTCTCAGTGCGGGGAAAAAAGTTGGAGAAACATATTAATCGAATTAAAACGAATTCGTTACGTTCCAAGAATTTCCACGAAACAGGATTGGTAGAAGAAGTTGAAAAAATAAATGGAGTGAATAAAAAATAAAACGGAGTGAAGTAGGAAAATTACACCCTCTCTAATGACCCATTCTGGCGTCAGGGGACGCGGTAGCGGATACCAGCGATTAAATTGCAAGACGATGCGAGAGACCTTCGCCTTGGTCCGGTTGGGTGAGAAATTTAAGGGGCGTTCGCTACGGTGTATCAAGGAAAATCCACTGTACCGGAGCAAGACGATTTCTCTCGTGCACCCTGAATTTACACTATGCAGATTTAGTTACCATCTACCAAGTACAACTTGCCATCCGACAGCTCCAAGCTCGACGGATTAATCTTCCGACAGACACTTGCTGCTTCGCTTGAACGCAGTTTATGCATTTATACAATGAGGAAGAGCGGGACGGGGACCGAGCAATTCTCCTTTAAACTTGACACTCTCCCACCCTCTCGGCCAGCCTCTTCCTGCCGAGCTTGAAATTCAATGAAATCCAATAGAATTGCATGGAATCGAAGCGCGAAGGAGTGGAATCCCATCGTACCGAATTTACATTGTAATAGAATATGTACAGAACGTTGCAAAAGCGATAATCGTTTTTCCGATAACGCTCAGAGGCGCAGGAACGTATCTGTCCCAGCTGTAGTTACAGCTGTTTTGCTGCTGGGGTTTTCCATATCTCCGTAAATGCTCTGTTATTTTGCATATCGCCGAGGCGCTTACGCTGTGAAACGAGCGAGGCTTTTGTAGTGAAACACCTATAAAACGCTGTACCAGCGGAACAGATTGAGCCACATACTGTACGAGAAACGGTGATAACAATTAAGCTGTTGCGGGACGAAGTTCTATCCCGCAACAGCTTAATTTTTTTCCTGCAACGGAATGTCTATACAGGAACGTTTTTTTAAATGTCTGTTCCACGTGTACGGAGTCCTTCCCCTTTTAAACACTCAGAGAAAAATGGGCGATGTAGCGAACATACATGAGAGGTTGATCCAAACACATAGGGTAAAAGTGGGGAACATGGACCGGTCCACATATTATTGATTTACGTGTTAATCGAGGTAGGCCATATTCACCACTTTTACCCTATGGTTGGCTCAATGACGATTTAGGTGGCTTAACCACCGAGAGATTGAGTTAACAACATAAGGTTGGCTCGACCTCTCGGTGAGGTTAAATACGGCGAAACTCATGGTGAACTTGAACAAATAGATCTCATCGAGACTGAGCCAACCTCAACAAAGTTGATTGATTCAAATTGAGGTTGACTCAACCTCAACGAGGTCGATTGGTTCAAGTTCACCATCAGTTTCGCCGTATTTAACCTCACCGAGAGGTTGAGTCAAGCTTATGTCGCAACCTCTCGGTGGTTGACCACCTAAATCGTCATTGAGCCAACCATATTCGGTTGGCTCAGGCGCTCATGTATGTTCACTCCATCCCCGTTTTTTCTCTCAGTGTGCAAGGGAACGTCGACACAAGAATGTTTCTTTTTATATCTGTTCCACCTGTACGGAGTCTTTCTCCTTCCCCCTCCCCCTGCATTGTGTCCACACTAACTTACGCCCTTACTGTGTCACATTCGCACAAGGACACAGGTAAACTGTGGAAAACCTGGCCATACACAAACGGCACTTGCCCCAGGGATTGCCGTTCCTACCGGGTAATTACAAATCCGAGAAAATTACGCGCGCGGCTAAGCGGTCACCCATCCAAGTACGAGCCGCGGGCGGTACTTCTTGACTTTGGGAACCGCCAGAGCCGTACACCAACCGCGCACCTAACGCTGTCGGTAACACAGGAATGTTGAATGGGCAATGTGTACTTAGTTCGCAGAAACGAATAATATTTTGTTTGGGCGATGCAAATTTTTTGCAGCTCGAATTTGGTGATTTTTCTTTTTAAGGACGGCAACAATTACTGTAACTACTTTACCTGTTTGATATGAAAACAACTACCCGAGTAGAAATTTTCGAGCGTTACATCGGGCCCTGATAGAGTTCTGATAGGGTCCTGATATGGCCTGACAAGGGCCTGACAAGGCCTTATCAGGACCGTATCAGGGGCCGATGTAACGCTCGAAAATGTCTACTCGGGTAACCATCCCGTCGCGGTGGGACATTTTTTAATAATTCCGTATTGTAATTTCGTACTGTATTTTATTACAGCGAGAAAAACATTGTTCTTCGTATCCTTCGAATACTTCAACGTATGTTGCACAGGCAGTGTTGTCTGTAAATATGTAGACTCTTGAAAGCACTCGAGATTGTACGTTACTTGAAGCTTTCGATGCTTTGAACGCCGTTAGCGCAAAGAACTCCCCCTGTAACCGAGAAAATTTGATCGACGTCTACGCAGCTACCCGCCTATAACTTTTGCAAGTTTCTACGGGCTTCTTAACGCGGAGATGACGTAGCGGCGATGCCGAAGATGTTTCGCGACCGCGAAACTTGTCCGTGGCTGAAGCTTTATTCGATAGAGATATTCGTAAATTCGTTGGGAAGTGAAAAGACGTAAATTCTTGAGACCTTATCTGCATTCGACTCGAATAAAATGTAACCAAATAGGGAAAATGTCTATAGTCATATTTTTTTTTTGTACAAACAAATGCATTAAAAAATATTATTGATGTTTCATCCGCAGTTAATCGACTCTTGGAAAAAATTGATAAAGCGGGTACCGTAGGGTTTTTTACTTCGTAATTGAGGCAGTAAGATGAAAAGACATTCACTGAGAAAAAGGATGGTATTTCCTACTATAGCGAATAGTTTCCAGGTAGAACGTCTATATAGATACTTTCTGATAGTATATATTTAATTGATTAAACTATAATTATGGTTGCAATCATTATGTTTTGTCATTGTTGTAACTATAAAATTGAAACGTTCGGCCTGGGAACTATTTTTTATGGTAAAAAAATCAGACTTGTTGCTTTTACTATGTAATTTTTTCTCAGTGTTTATATTCTCGCGCTCTCCGGTGTCCTCGGGAGCAGCGACATACCGTGTCAAAATTTCGATATATGGAGCGAAATGGAAGGGAGATAAATTTGCGTGCTCTCGAAATTAGAGCGGTCTCGTTCGTTCCGGGGACGTCGTGACTGAAGGACGCTTCTGGTAAACATTGTACGACTGTACGGGATTTAGCGAGGTGTTTTCGTCACCCAGAAAAAAAATTTATTCGACGGCCACCGTTTGTTAAGATTAAGTAAAATATTTATTTGATTTAAATAACTATTTACTTAATTAAAATAAATATTTCTATAAATCAAATAAACATTTGACTTAATCTTAATAAACAGTGGCCGTCGAATAAATTTTTTTTTAGGTGTGTCTGAGGTCCCGATCGCGCTTGGCTGGCCGATAGTATAACGAAGACGACATTGTTTGTACTGCGAGCCCCGGAACAGTGTGAAAGAGCCAACGCGGAAGCCATCTCCGAATATAAAAAGATGAGTACTTGTAATTCTATTTATAATTGATATTGACGATGATAATGATAAAAAAAATAGGAAAGGGATCAAAAGCTGTATGTATAGTATCCGGGAATGGGTGATGGGAGAGAGCTATGTGTGAATTTAACTGATGAAGAAATTAACTGATTGTAAGTGCGAAAGAGGATAATTTAATATTGTTATTTTTCTTTCCTTTTGTCTGGTTCTTTTTGTCGTTAAATGTATTTGTTTGCCCTGACCGAGAATATAAAAGTGGTGAAATTTGCGAGCTGAAAAATTCGTTGAAAGTCAAAAATCTATCTTGTTTTTTATTGATTTTTTTTAGTTTTCTCAATACGCATGATTTTTTTTTTTAAGGGACAATTTTAGTCGTCATTATTTTATGAACGAATTTAAATTTGCAATCTTACAAGGCTCAAAATTGAGTTTAATGGACACAAATCTAATAAAGGCAACAGGATTCGATGCCTTTATTCGACTGAAGAATAGCGTGATTCGACACCTCATCCGGTCCCGTGATCACATGGTGTCCAGTAAAAAGTCCATACTAAATTCAAGGACGTTCAAGGACAGTTTCCAGAACATTTCCAGGTTGTGTTGGGACATTTACAAAAAATGAAAAAATGCACATCGCCCGCGACGTACGAAATGTTTAGTTCGATAACCGTTTTCGTTCACGTCGACATCGGTTCCGGAAAAATAACAATTCACTATGCACGAATGTACATATGTATCTCAGCGAAACTGAAACACACATTTTTAGGATGGTCGCTAGTAATATACATTTTGAAACAAACTCAAATTTGCGGAAGAATAAAAAATTCAAGAACATTAGGACTTTTTCAAAGACAGGCAAAATTCAAAGACAGTTCCAGGACTTCAAGGACTTCAAGGACCGTTGGACACCATGCATCAGGAACAGAATGACGTAGGGGCGGTGCCAGTCGTTCCGTAACCGCGAAACGGTTCCGCAGCTGGCACTTTATTCGGTAAAGATAATCGTAATCGTTGGGAAATGAAAAGACGTACATTCTTGAGGTCTTATCTGCAAATGAATCCAATAAAATATAATCCAACGGGGCAAAAGTCTACATCAGCGGTTCTTAACCTGGGGTCCATGAACCCCCAAAATATACGAGGGACCCCCTGTGGGTCCCAAGGTTAAGAACCACTGGTCTACGTTAACTTTTTTTGTGCAATCTTCTGCACTAAAAGAGATTATTGATCTCATATGCGCAATCAACCGAGTCTTGGAAAAAAAATTATCAAGATAGGTTAAGCAGGTACGTTGGGGATTTCGCTTCAAAATTAACGCTGAAAATGGCGTTTATTGGACGAGAGTCTAATAAGGCGGCAGGATTCAGTGCCTTCTGAAAAAAGGGTGATTCAATCCCTCGTCCGGTCCCGTGATCAGGAGCAAAGGCCGGTGGTTAACCCGCCCCGGGTCGTGCCAGCGATCAAAGTCGTGTGTCGTTCGTCCGACCCATCCTGACCAGAGGCGGATAGAGGCAAAGCAGGAAAGATACACCGTCGCGAACGAGCGAGAGCCGATTTCCCCGAGATGGTGTTCGGTGCCGGTTCGTGTTTGGGTACAGAGAGAAGCGTGCAGGAAAAGCTGGAGCTCCTGAGTCGTGTAGGGATGGTTTGCGCTACTGGATCGCTCTGGGGTATGAGGGTAGGATAGATGAGACGAGCCAGTGTTTCCAACAGTGGCCAGATAGACCGGCCAGTGTTTCCATCGGCTCCGCACACCCACGGCTCCCGGCTATCCGAGCTTTTATAAATAGATGCCAAGCCGGTCGATCCATTGACCCGCGGACTACGCAAACGTCGGTCTCCGTCCGCTATCCCTCTTCCTAGTTCGTTTGAAGCGAAAACTCGATCAGAGGCTAACGTCAGGCGATGCTACATCGTTGATAACCGCTTCGAAAATCCCCCGCTGGCACAGCTATGCTGTCGCGTTAATTACCCATTTTCGACCGATTATTACGTTTTTCTTTTGCTGTTTACTCTCATTCCTCTTCAAACTGCAGCTTGAAGGGGCGCAACGCAATCCCGGGGAGAATCCTTAGAGCACGAAGAGACTTAACGAGCAGTGGCCGCTAAATCCGTTGGAAAAAAAATGCCACGATTTTTTGGTGGAGCATTTCAAATTCCTTGCACCCAGAAAAAAAATTTACTTGACGGCCACCGTTTATTAAGACTAAGTAAAATATTTATTTGCTTTAAATAAATAGTAGTAGTAGTAAAAGGTATTTATTGACCTCCCATACATTAATATCATATGGTGGGCCAATCGGCCATTGACCGAAGTCCTTCAGCCTGGATGCTCACGCTACATTCAGCAGTTTTACAGTTTGACACGTAGATATATACAAAGGTAGCTTACAATTAGTTGAGCACAAGAAAATTAATAGCTAATATAGGTTCTATTGCCGGTGTGTGTGCTTTCTTGGATGGTCACGTGATATTGTTAGTCTCCTCTTTTAATTGTTTTAAAATATGACTCAAAGGTGTCGACGGTAATTTGTGTATTCTGCGGATTCCCGGTGGAATCGTGTTGCATAGGGGGGCTATTACTTCAAAATGTTCTTTAGCGAATTTTGTGCTGAGGATTTTTGTTCTTGTCATGATGGGCTGCACTCCAGTTTTTGAGTAAAGCAAGGTATTTGAGGGGTTGTACAATGGGTTGTCGGGGTGCCTTAGTCCTAGATATTTAGCGGACGGACTCGGATTGATTCTGCGATTGTACATATTGATGTATGGGGACTGTTCGTTTAAATTGTGATTGAAGAGTATCAGTTTTGATTTTGTGGGGTTTGGTTTTGGCCGCCATTTGTTGAACCACACAATGCTATCATCTGAAAGTTCTTGTATATCTTGAATTGCTGCTTCAGTGGTTTTGTTATGAGCGATCAGAACGGTGTCGTCTGCGTATTGTAAAAGATATTTGTTAGGGTCTGCTTCGTGTTTGCTTAAATAAATATTTATTTCATTTAAGTAAATATTTCCTTCGTTTAAATAAATATTTATTTAAATCAAATAAATATTTTACTTGACCTTAATAAACGGTGGCCGTCAAATAAATTTTTTTTCTGAGTGTGACCATTTTAGGTATTCCCCGACAGCGACCATCCTGTACCCTGATTGGGCCATCTGTCCTCCGGTCGACCACCCGGCAGGCTTCGAGTTGTCACGAGCTCGTGGTCGAATGGGCCCCCGCCATCTCGTACTTGACGCTGGCCCTTCGGACGAACCTTAGTGGGAATTACACACAGGACCGGTACTGGCCGACGCTGTGCCAATACCGGTCCTGTGTGTATGTGTCCCACTACGGAACGCACCATCACTGCTTTTTTTCCAAATTTTTACTCTACCCCCCCATTTCGACTAAGAATTTCGGTTTTTAGTGGTTAATTTTGAGAATTTAGAATCTATCAGAAGGTATCCGCCATTAGCGGTGGTTTCCTGGGAACCATGGACATATGCACAGTGCATCACGTAGTCCGGTAACTATAACGTATTTGCTAGCCCCCCCCCCCCCCTCCGAGCGGTGCGGTTGCGGTACGTACGAGAAAGGAGGAAGCGCAAGATACGGGACGGTGGCCCTTTCTACTAGCGAGTTTCAGCGTCCCTTTGTGCCTGCTCGCCTATTTCGCATCGGTGAGGCAACCGCCGCCGGCGACGAAGCTTCAGGAATTTCCGCGCACAGACAGACCTTGCCCCCCCCCCCCCCCCCTCTCGCTTTCTCGTCTTTCCCGTAATTTACCAAACTACGTCTACGCGGTGCGGGTCTCTCCGAGCGTCGTACTTCCTTCTCCGTTACGCACTGTATACGCGAGACACGAACGGGACGCAGAAATAAGGCGAACGACCGACCGAACGCCACGGGGACAATATCGGGTGCATAGTTTAATCTCATTGAAGTTTAATGAGGGGTCTTGCTTACTGCCCCACTACATCGAGCTTTCTCGTTCGGCTCCTCGGGTATCTCACTGGGACACTGCAACTCTCTACCCGTGCCACGTTTTACTCGGGTACTGCATGCGGTTGTGCGGTGGAGGTCTGCAAACATGCAGGACGACCCTCGAGGGAAAAGGAAGGGGTCGATTCTCGTTCGAGAGAAACCTAGAGCGTAAAGCGATTGCCGAGGGAATGAAGGGATCTACATTGCCCGATTCATTTGAAGATCGATCGTTCCGTCTTATGCCAGATCAGTTAAAAACTATATGTCTCTCTATAATATTAAAAGATGTCGCGGCCGCCGCCGCCGTATCAAGAATCGAGGGCGGGGAGTTAATAATTGGGTCTGAGGGGGGTGAATAATTGGGTCAGGTGGGGGGTCAATCATTGGATCAGGTGGGGGGGGGGGGG
>JAPYZD010004540.1:0-11130 GCA_030522725.1 Ichneumoninae sp. B BG-2022a | reverse complement strand
CCTTTATGTTAAAATTTGTTTAAAATCGTAATTTTCAAGTATTAGATAAAATTCTGAAAAAATTCATACGTATTTAGAAAAATTAACAAATCATTTTCGGAATAAAAAAAAAATTGCTTACCGGGTAATTTGTTGCACAATTTTTTTTTCTGTAATTTGTTATGAACATTCTGAAATTATTATTATGCACAAACAATGTTTTCAGCACCGTTTATATGCTAGAATTTTTTCAGATTTTTTTCTCATCGAGAAGTGTTTGTAATCTTTGTCTTTTTTCTCTCGATCTTAGGCGGCGTTAGTCGTTGTGCCAGTACTACCTTAAATCGACACACCTGACATAAAATAAATTAAATAAGCCCGAGCGAAGCGACCGCGTTGTTGCTGGTACTGTAAAATCAAAGAATAACAAAATATTTGTAGGATAAAAATTGAAGTTGCGCACAGTCCACTGTGACTTCGCGTCAGTACTATGAAATACGGGACGTGACCCGATGCTCCCTCGCAGCTTCGGCTCTCCCGATCGAAATTCACCGCCAGACTCGGATTACCGCACGGGGCTCGATCGCGAGGCTGTAGCACTTCAAGCTCCAGTTCAAGAATCTGTTACCATTTTTTATACTAACAGAACTATTCGACAATAGGAACTCGGCAAGCAAGGTCCTAGTTAGACGGCATGTGAATCAAGGATAAATCTTCTGAAAATAATAACAATATTCAAATATTTTTACGATCAACATTGAAGTTGTCCATAAAAAATAAAAATATAAATTAGTCGTCCCGCCGGAACTGTATTCCATGTATTTTTTCACGCTGATCACGAATCTCACACTTATTTTATGCACAAATAAATATTTAATGAGGGAAAACGCGGCTAAATTAAAGAACAAATTTTTCATGAATTTCAAAAAATTAAAAATGACGACATTTTAACAGCTTGATCGATTCTCTTCAAATTTTCATATAGGGATCATCGGGTGAACATATTCCATTTGTGTACGCGTTTTTAGCCAAACGGCTTAAAAACTGTGATTTTTAAGCTGTTTAGAGAAATTAAAACTGGTGTACAAAAAACAACTGCACAGTTTTTTTATAAAACGTTGCAGAAACATTGAATTTTTCGCGTTGGATTCACACGTACACACACACACACACACATACACATACATCCGGACATTTTTTCTAAATGTAATTTTTCGACGTTTTGGACCATTCTGAACACGTTTTCATTAAAATCTCGATTTTTTTTACCAAAACAAAGCTTCCTCCATGAAGAAGCGAATAATAAATAAAATATATTTTTCCCCGACTTCGCTAAAATAACCACATTCCTTGCGTGCAATACGGCCGGAAAATCGCCTATTATTGACCGATGATCATTACTAACCTGTGCGCATGCGCAGGACATTTTCATTACTCCCAAGGGAGTAATGGTCATTGGCAAAGATGACGATTTTGCGACGCAAGAAAAGTGGTTATTTTAACGAAATCGGAAAAAAAATATCGTATGGCACAAGGGAGGAAGTGCATTTTCAGCTCGTGTAAATTTCTGCGCTCGCTTCGCTCGGGCATCAAACTTCACACTCGGCGAAAAAACGCACTTTCCTCCCTTGTGGCATAATATACTATTTTAAAATATAATAATAAAACATTTTGAGGATAAAAAATGAAGTTGCCCACAGTCCACTGTGACTTCGCACGACTGCAGCGAAATACCGGACGCGACCTGATGCTCCCTCGTAGTTTCGGCTCACCCGATGTAAATTCAACAACGGAGGCTCGAATTACCGCGAGTTCGAATGATGGTTCGTTCTCGAATCGATTCGCAACGGTCCATGCCGATCCGTGGCTCCGGCGCTGCAGCGTCGTTCACCGGAATGCCGGTTCGAACGACAGGGGCCGAGAGAAAATTCCAGCGAGTCTCGTGTATGACGCCGAACGGATTCGACGTCGCGCGAGAAATTTCACGACTCCCGGCGTCAGACACGTACCGAGGAGATCGAGCGCGGTGTATCGCGTTCCGCCCTTTCCGCGTCAATCAAGAAAATCGAAAACGAATCGGGGAGTCACTCGTACTTTTCCTCAAAGGTGCGTCTCCGTATTTCTCTCGCCTCATCCACGGCGATGCTGCGTCTCGCGTTCCCGAGATGTAAGTCGATCCCGCAGATTTATGAATGCTGGAGTCCTCGCCTCACGTGTGTCGAGTAGACTGTCGATACGAGACGCGTATGCCGAAGCTGAAAAGCCACGCCCTCGCACAATTTTAATCTCAAATCCTTCAATCCAACCTCCCTGTTTTGCAATGACGTCAGAAAGTTCATGTTTTTGTTTTTTCACTCAAAGTGAGATAATTAGGGGCGAACGGGGCAAAATGGGACAGTGGTGCAAAACGGGACAATGAAGGCAAAACTCAATTTTGCAATATTTTTGCATGGCCCATTTTACCCCAACGATACATTTGCATCTTGAACCGCGTTTTAATCCGCGGACCACCATCACCTCCATCCAAAAGTCATTCGAAAATTGCGTTTTGTCTCATAATCCCTTTTTGCACCGCTGTACCATTTTGCCCCGGTCTCCCCCAGGTTTCGTTTGATTTCCATTGTCATTAAGATAGATAGCTTGTGTCGTTTACACGTGTTCTGAGGCGAGCCAATATGGAAGGAGAGCGTACGTGACAATGAACGTCGAGACGAACAGAAGAAAGGGCCTGACGGAATGCGATTAAGTGCAAGTTGTACTACACAGACACGGACTACAATGACACAGTGTCATTTCTACTACACAGTAAAAAAAAGTTTGTACTTTTCACAAGTTATTTTCCACAAATGTCCACAATTATTTATTTGTTAATTTCCTAGTTTTATAAACATAAGTACAAACTAAAATTGTCAACGACAGGGAAAATAAAGGAACAAGTTCGCATATTCCAATAACTGACAAACGAGTTTTGTCACTTATTTAACAAAATTATTTTTACGAAGTTTGGCATTCCGATTTCACGAAATAATTTTCTACTGTGTAGTCAAAACAGAGTTGTATCATCAGCCATTATTGATTTATATACTTTCGCTGGCTAGTTCGGATTAACGGGGATTTTGATTATCCGGAGACTCTTCGATCCCGAGCATCCCGGTTGATCGAGGTTCAACTGTACCGGATTTATAAGAATTTCTCGTAGATTTTATGGTAAAAATTCTTGGAAAATCTGAGACTATCCGCCATAGGTGGCGTTCCAGTGCCCTACTACTATGTGCTATGGTAATCTTTCTTAGATGATCGGTAGTTTTTACTACACAGCGAAAAAAAATTGTTTGAAAATGAATGAACGGTTTTGGAAACTTTTTCACATAAACTGTTTCTGAAATTTCAAACACATGTGTGTTGCAATTTTACAGTAAAATTAGTATTTTCATTGAACATTTTTGTAAATTTCAGGCAAAAGATTTCTCATTTTGATATCTCGTATTTTTATTTTACAGTAAAAGTACACGAATGTTCAATTAATGTAAGTAATGTAAGCAAATTTCATTTTGGAGTATATTAAATTAACAGATTATTTTTACAGTGTAGATCCTTCTCTCAGTGCAAGGTCCAGCAGATCCGACGACACGCTGTGATACGTTCGGAGCGCCAGAATTTTTGATATTTGGATCGAAGCGATTGAACATTGACCGGTCGTTCCTACAGGCGATGGAGAGGGTGTCGGAGTGTGAAAAGCGGCTAAACCGGGAAGGTTGGAGCCTCGGCAAGAAGGTGCAAATGTATGCTACCACGAAGACGAGTACTCTGTTATAGCTCGCACAGCGGAGCATCGAAGTAACGGTGCAAACCGCAACAACTTTAGAGTCTCTTAGGGACCCCACTAGGGATCGTTTATTACCCGGCCGAGGCTCTGCTCGCGCGTTCACCGGCTGCCAGTCGTGTATGCATACTCTATCCTGCCCTCCTACCTCTGCACCGCGCTTTACCGGTCTAACTTGTAAATTCCGCAAGGTATAAGACCCACCCTTTACACCGTACCCGGAGCCACTCTCCGCCGTCCCATCGACGTGTAATTCGCGTTGCTCGAGTAGCAGTTCCAAGAGTAACGCTTCATACCGCGCGCGTTTTCACGGTATAATACCACTGTACACATGGTTACATACGCATAAATAGATATACATCGACGGGAGAACAAGAGTTTAGTAACGCGAGATATACGGCGAGGTTGCACCGATGCAGGAAATAAAACCAAAATACGATGTACTCTCCGCTTCGTCGTACACGGTTCAGTGGGAGAAGGTACACAACACTTTGTTTATCCTTCGTCAACGTGCGATGCACAGGGGCGTTCGGATTAAATATCGATATCGATACCGGGCGGTGGTGAAACCCCTCGTTGCGAAGAGCTTCGATTGCGACTGCGCGCACTCACGGATATTCTATTGGAAAACGTCTTCGGTAGTTTTACGGTTGGGTGGGCATTCTTCTTATTTGATGATTTCTTATTGGAATGCGATTAAGTGCAAGTTGTACTACACAGACACAGACTACAATGACACAGTGTCATTGTTATTACACAGTAAAAAAAGTTTGTACTTTTTACAAGTTACTTTCCACAAATGTCCACAATTATTTATTTGTTAATTTCCTAGTTTTACAAACAAAAGTACAAACTGAAATTGTCAATGACAGGGGAAATAAAGGGACAAGTTCGCATATTCCAACAACTGACAAACGAGTTTGTTACTTACTTAACAAAATTATTTTTACGAAATTATTTTCGCGCGCACTCACGGAAATTCTATTGGAAAACGTCTTCGGCAGTTTTACGGTTGGGTGGGCATTATTCTTGTTTACCTTTTGTTGTGACTTATCTGAATTTGTCTGCTCCTTGTTATAGGAATGTCTTGCTCGATACCTCGACATATAAAAATCACCCGTCTGAGAAAGTTGATGTTTTTCTTTTTGCTTCCTCATACAGAAAGTGTTTCGCCACCACAAATGAATGCGCCTTCAATATTGGATCGCTACACGCAGCGATCTCACGCTCTCTTGCGAGCTCTCACCTTCCGCTCCCGTCTCTCACTCCGCAGACAATTCAAATAAAACGGACAACTACAATATATTTGAATTGAACGGAATTTACTTAAAATAGAAAAAATTTTCTTTTTTAGGTTTTCTTCTCAAGCGAGTCCGATCCAAACCATGAAAAAACGTCTGTTACTAACTCGTCTCTTTCTCTTTTTGCTTTCCTCCGTTCAGACCGTTCGGTAACAGAAAGCTATGTTTCATTTTATGTGGAATAATTGGGATTGGTTTGATTTTTGGTACTATTGTCATTGTTATTAAAATGTTGAGGTCATATAAATGATCAATTTTGGTACCCGAATAGACAATGCCACAGTTATACCCTTATCGAGTGACACAATGGTAGGGTGGGAGAGGACACACAACACGGGGCCGTTCGGATTGAATATCGACATCGGTACCTGGCGGTGGTGAAACCCCTGGTTGCGAAAAGGTTTTTGATTGCGACTGCGTGAACCCGCGGAAATTCTATTAGAAAACATCTTCAGTAATTTTACGGTTGGATGGGCATTCTTCTTATTTATCTTTTGTTGTGACTTATCTGAATTTGTATTCTTCTAACATCTTCAAGTTTTCTTCTATGTAACAAGTATTACAATTACATATGCATATATATATCCTAATATAGGGTAGAGCGGGGCAAAACGGGACAACGGGGCAAAACGGGGTTTTTGGGCAAAACGTCATTTTCCAATAATTTTTGGATGCCTGAATTCGCCCTATCGGATACATCAGGCTTTTCCGCCCAATTTTGCCACCTTGTCCGATCCAAAAATGATTGGAAAATTTAGTTTTGCCCAAAAATCCCATTTTGCCCTATTGCCCTATTTTGCCCCGCTCTCCCCTATATATATATACATATGTATATATATTCTATCTACATATATATTATAACAAGTTTTTCTAACATTTTCAGTAGTTTTACGGTTGGGTGGGGATTCTTCTTATTTATCTTTTGTAATGACTTATCTGAATTTGTGTTCTTCTTATTGTGGAATGTTTTGCTCGATACTTGAAGATATAAAAATGTCCCATGTCAGAAAGTCGATGTTTTTGTTTTGCTGCCTCGTAGAGGAAGTTTCATTTTATATATGGAATAATTAAATTGGTTTAATGATTTTTCCTATTATTTCATCATTATTAAAAAGTCGAAGTCAATACAAAATATTAATCTCCAGGCTAAAGAACTCCGGTCGATGGCCCATTGACAATGTAATTGAAAGCTTTACTGAAAGTAACTACTGCATAGAGAGATGCATAGAATTTTTGATGATTTCTATTTTAATTGATATTGTCAATAAATACGCTTTTACTGCTACTATTAATCTCGGCGCCCGAATGCACAATGCCACAGTTATACCCTTACCGTGTAACACAATGGTAGGGTGAGAGAGGACACACAACACATTGTTTATACTCCCTCGATGTTTGATGCACAGGGCAGTTCGGATTAAATATCGATGTCGATACCGGGCGGTGGCGAAACCCCTCGTTGCGAAAAGAGCTTTGATTGTGATTGCGCGTACTCGCGAAAATTTTATTGGAAAACATCTTCAGCAGTTTGTTACATACTCGGTAGTAGTCAGTTTGTATTCTGATTTTTAAAACTTTGTATCCCTCTTGTTATCGGAATATCTTGCTCGAGATATAAAAAATTCCCCCCTAACTGCGAATAGCCTTGTGAAACTGTAGAGCTCGAATACGATATTCTGGGTGTAAAAAAAATCGTAACTGGACAATTTTTTAGGAGGAGAGGCGAATATGGCGATACAGCGATCGCACGAGCAATGAATATCGCGTATGTGGGATCTATAGATGTGTACGGCGCGATGTATATAGCACTCTGTGTGCACAACGCACAACAGAACGGTCAAGCAAGGGCCGATGCGAAGGGACGATATATATAACCAATGCCAGTTTCAGAATCTATATATATATCTATATATCTATATATATCTATATATATCTATATATATCTATATATATCTATATATACCTATCTAGGTGAACTGCACGGATCGTCCGGATCGAAGCTCGAGCGTCGATTCGCTCACGCGTACATCCATCGATATTGCATTCCGTCGAACGGGCCATCTGTCCATGCAAATTCTGGGAGTACAACAGTATACGCTTTAGCCCCCTGGCTTCCGGTAGCCAATTCGCTACCACTCCGGGCGCTAAGCGGCGTTAATTAGCTCGAACCCCGGAAACTCACCCGAAATTTTCGGGTCGTGGGTATGAATTTTATGAAATCGTATTTATTTCATGTTTGTGTGTGGTATATATATATGTATATGTATAAATATGTATCCGGAGAAACTACATATGGCGCACGGGGCAACTGATTTCCTGGATGGATATAAAAGCCCTGCATCTCCCTTCGCGGAGAAAAATGGTTTAGCTGCTCTAACATAATGAGTTTTGCTGACAATGACCTCATTGGCGCAGCAAAACGATTAGTAAAAACAGTAAAAAATTACTACATGAAGGCAATTGGTCTTACTATCACGCCAAAACTTTCTTGTTACTGCGACGATTTAGTTTGCTATGGGAACAAACGACGCCTGCTGTACACGGAGAAAAATAGTTCTGTTTCTCTAACAAAATGTAGATCGTTAATATTTATTGTTGTCGCAGAAAAATATTTGGCTGCTACAGAAAAATATTTCCTGCCACAGCAAAATATTTTGTTGACCCTATGTTAACCAGGTAAATTAGTTACGGTAAAAAAAATTGTTGTTGTCCCAACAATTTTGTTTTCTCCGTTTAAATGGACGACTGAGTAATGACTGGTAAGAGGATAGTTATAGATACGTGCATACATTTATTTGAAGATCAACTCAGTGCGTTTGTATTTTATCATTTTATTATATTGTAATTGATGTCTGCATTTGCAATTGCGAATTCTTGAAATTTACTGTATATGGATGTATTAAACTGCGAAACGTAATACCACGTCATTTTTATTTACTCGAATACAAAGGAACTGTTTCCGCGCGTCTATTTGTTTTCATTTTGCGCGTCGAGCAGCTCAAGCTTGTCGTAATTTGTTGACACATATACGAGCCCCACTCAGTCATATAACAATATTTTTTGTTACAGTAACAAAGGCTGTTTTGTTGCGGTAGCAAATCGCTCCAAGCGAAAATGTTTGCTATGGTTAAAAACTGGTTTTCTTATCCCGATATTAACAAACTAAATTTGATACCGTAACAAAAATCTTGGTGCACCAACAAATGTTTGTATCTCGAAAGAGCTGGAAGTGTTTCTCGGATGTAAGGAGATAGAGTTACGGAAATGTGGCCAAGAAAGAACCGATGTGGCCCGTCGCAAGAATTCTCGACAGAGCGGCCGTCGCCGCGTTGCTCGATTTTCGACCCCCTTTCGGTCCCCGGGAACGTTATTTCCTGGTAACCGAAAACTCTGTCCGAATTTCCGTTTCTCTAACAAAATGTAGATCGTCAATAATTTATTGTTGTGGCGGCAAAAATATTTGGCTGCTACTGCAAAATATTTTGTTGTCCCGATATTAACAAACTAAATTTGTTCCCGTAACAAAAATCTTGGTGCACCAACAAATTTTTATTCTCCGTGTTTTATTCTCAAAGTTCCAATCGGGACTTAAAAAAAATTAAATCAAAAATGAAAGTTTTTTCTTCTCAGAACTGCAGAGCGGAGGCCCGGAAGTGACGACAAAAAAGAAATGTATCTTGAAATGTATCCCTATTGTATCTCGAAAGAGCTGGAAGTGTTTCTCGGATGTAAGGAGATAGAGTTACGGAAATGTGGCCAAGAAAGAACCGATGTGGCCCGTCGCAAGAATTCCCGATACAGCGGCCGTCGCCGCGTTGCTCGATTTTCGACCCCCTTTCGGTCCCCGGGAACGTTATTTCCTGGTAACCGAAAACTCTGTCCGAATTTCGTCGTCCCAACCACCCGCCCGGCCCCGACGCCGGAAATTCTTTTCCCGAAACCCGACACTCGTTCCGCCCGGAGAATCGTTTTGCCTCGCAGCGCAGCACTCAGAGGCGAAAGTGAAAAAGCCGAAACGGCGTGGCTCAACGTCGCATCATCCCGAGAAAAGGCGTCGACGTGCTTTATTCCTAGCTATACCGCACTTCCGGCCGTGAGTGAATTTCCTCTCTCCCGCCGGCGCGTTTATGTTTACCCGAAAACCACCGTGCCTACAGACTTTCCGTATTGCGCGCGGGGCCGCGGAGAGCCGCGATAAGCTAAACGGGGAAGCGCCAGAATGAGGGAGGAACGAGAGCCAGGATGGAGGATTCTAGGGTTCGCGCACTACGAAGGAAACGTTGAAGAACCCGTCATGCTATCTCTCGTGCGACCTTGATCGTATCGATAGAGCGATACACAACGCGCGATAAAGCGATACAGAACACTCCATAGCGCGCCTACACAACGATCACCCATCACATGCCTACACGCCTTCGTGTCCCTATTTTTAGCCCTGATCGTTTATCATGTTAACAAAGAGCCCCCTCATAAAACCGGCAAAAACACTCCTCGTTCGAGGTGGCTGCACACAGAACCGCTTATAATTTACTTTACCTGCGGAGAGTTCAATAAATAAATCGAATAAAAACACCTAACTTATATAGTGGCTTAACTTCAGGGTTCGGAGCGTTCGACCGTGGTCAAACGAGGGCGACAATTTTTGTTGATCGCTCGCAGCTTTATTCATACACTGTAAAAAAAATTTGTTTGGAAATTAATGAACAGTATTGGAAGCTTTTTTACATAAACCGTTTCCGAGATTTCAAACACATGTGCGTTGCAATTTTACAGTAAAATTTGAATTTTTCATTAAAATTGTTGTAAAATTCAAGCAAAAGATTTGTCATTTTAATATCTAGTATATTTATTTCACAAGCAAAGTACATTAGTGCTTAATTAATGTTAGCAAATTTCAAGTTCCAGTACATTAAATTTACAATTTTTTTAAACAATTTAAGTAATAATATGACCACGTGAAGAACGGTATGCACCCAGAAAAATAATTTATTTGACGGCCACCGTTTATTTTACTTAAACCAAATAAACGGTGGCCGTCAAATAAATTTTTTTCTGCGTGTGAGTCGTTGCTAAAGCCATATTTAATAATAATAAAAATAATAATAATGGGGAGGAGAAATGTGAAAATTGAGTTCTAACGATGATTGCACAGGAAGAAGTATATAAATAAAATAGAGTGGAGTTTGAGTAAAGTAAACCAGACGCATATAGACGCGCAGTGAATAATTGACAAGGGTAGTCTAGTGTCTATCGATTATAGAGGCGTCTCGCCCGTTTCGTACTGTGGTATTATAGCCAACCGTCCCGGCACGTCCGCGGACTTTCCCTCTGCTCCGGCACCGACCTATCGAATAACTATATACCGATACTACATCCTGCGGTACACGCAACCCTGCTATCCTCTCACTACAAGGTTATATCCATCGCACTCGTGTGCCTGAACTTCGTCGATTTTTCACGAGTATCGATTCCCTACGTAATCGACGAACGAATCAAGCAGGTCTCTGTCTCTCCTCTCCCGCGCAACGTCCAATCTTCCTGCGGGCTCGCGTATCAGCTTAAAACCACCTCGTTGCATACTACAGATGTGCAGGTGGATGTGCTCCATCGATGCTGAGCCATACGCATGTACGAGGGTCTGCAGTCAAACACATCCGTCCGTTTTACCTCCGGTACGTCGACTTCGATCCCTCTAACGCATTACCGCACGGACTTAAAAAAAACATCAATTCGCATTTTTTTTTCTCGTATACGGTTACTCTGCCAAACAATTCTGCCCAAACCACTCTGCCGAACAACTCTGCCAAACAATTCTGCCGAAACAATTCTGCCCAAACAACTCTGCCGAACAACTCTGACAAACAACTCTGCCAAACAATTCTGCCCAAACAATTCTGCCCAAACAACTCTGCCCAAACAAGTCTGCCGAACAACTCTGCCCAAACAACTCTGCCCAAACAATTCTGCCCAAACAACTCTGCCCAAACAACTCTGCCCAAACAACTCTGACGAAACAATTCTGCCCAA
>JAPYZD010004539.1:0-11131 GCA_030522725.1 Ichneumoninae sp. B BG-2022a | reverse complement strand
CCAGCAACGATGTCCAAATGCCCACCAGCAACGATGTCCAAATGCCCACCAGCAACGATGTCCAAATGCCCACCAGCAACGATGTCCAAATGCCCACCACCGACCGTGTTTCCAATCTGGAAGTCACTGTCGAAATGGCCACCTCGACTCTTCAGACGACCATTCCCACGCCCGAGTCAACCGAGGCCTCCACACCTATGATAGCCAGTGAGACGAGCACGATGGGGACTTTGGAGGTCACCGCCCAGCTCGGAGAGTCCGTGGCGACCCCTCAGGTAACGCAGGAACTCGAAGTAACGTCCAGCACCACGTTGGCTAACAGTTCGGATTCCCAGACCGCCGACGTTACCACGAGTTCCGTGATTCCGAGCACCGAGCCTTCCCTCCGTAGCAGGATCACTCTAGACGACATAGGTGCGAGACTAGGAAACTACACGGACATTCCCAGTCTGTCCGATAACAGTCTGCTCTCCCGAATGATGATCAGGCTCATGACGACCCTGTTCTCCGACTCCTCGGAGGAGACGGGTTCATCGTCGGGCACTCCCAGCGCCGACGTAACAACGGCGCGGGGTGACGTCGATGGGACGAGCCGACCGGAAACGGCAAGCCAGTCCGCCGCGGACGAGGTTCCCCAATTGTTAGGCGGTTTTCTCGATAATACCGATAAAAATGCAACCGGCCCCGATACCAGTCCCAAAGATCTCAGCCCCGAGACAACGAGCGCGGGAACGCCGAGCCCAATGTCCGAGCCACAGTCCACTCAGCCCCCAGAAACGACACCGATGATTACCGAGCCGCCGATCACGGAACCCGTAGTAACGAGCACACAAGTAACAACGCCGTCGACGACACCAGTAACTCTTAGTCCGTTAGAGGAAACAACACTAACAGTGGAGAGTGGACGAACGGAGGATGGTCCGGGAGTCCCGGAGGATCTAACGTCGAACCCGGCTATGGATGATACTAACTTCACGACTAACCAGCCCTCCGAGTCGACACTAACAACGTCCGACACCGTAGAACAGTCGGATATTACGGTAGAGAACGGAGCCGGCGGGACGAGTCCTGCCGCCGAAGGAGACGTAGAGATCAATGGTGTAACAACGGTAGACAACGGAGTAACGAGTACTAACAACAACGTCCCCGATATGACAACGCCGATAACCGAAACGAGCCCCGAACCCGAGAACGACGATCCTAATTCGCTTGCCGGTTTACAGGACACGACCACAGCAACCGCCCAAAGGACGGCAGGTGACGACGCGCAAGCGACCTCGCGACCCGAACAGACAACCGATTCCGTCACCACTCCCATTCCCGAGACCACGACGACCATCACTGAGACGACGACGAGCATCACCACGACCGAAACCCAATCATCTACGACTTCGTCGACCACCACAGAGACTTACGTAGAGACGAGCACAATCGACTCTGCGACGACTGAGACGCCGACGGAGCAAATCACAACAGCGCCGGAAACGACCACGGCACCGATGGACGCTGTTCCGGCGACTTCCGGTTCCACTGCCGAGAGCCCCGCTGTGACGACGAACGAGGCTACGACCATCGGCATGGACACTGCGACCATGGCCAATCTAATGGCCAGTACAGAGTCTTCCGTCATGACGACTCTGATGACCATGCCCATGATGAACTCTACCGATGAGATGACGACGGCTCCACCAGCCACGTCGATGGCTCCACCAGCTATGTCGATGGCTCCACCAGCCACGTCTACGGCTCCACCAGCCACGTCTACGGCTCCACCAGCCACGTCGACGACTCCACCGACGACCCCGTATGTCGGTCGTTTCGGCAATTCCAGGATAACACCCGCGCCACGTTTCAGCGTCAGCTCATCGACGACTACGCCACTTCGGGATTATCTCGTTTACGGAATATATCCGAACAAGACGATCGTAAGGAAGCGTCCGGAGGACAACCTCATCGACGCGAGGAACGTCGACAGCCCATACGTTATCTTCGGGATATTTCCGGACGGGAGGCTCGTCCGGAAGTTCCCGAACGGAACGGTAATACCGGATCCACCGACGAACCCCGTAGAGGTCGTCTTCTCGCTTAAAACTACCACGAGCACGACTAACAGGCCCAGACCACCCGTCTTCATTGATAATCGGCAGTCTAACCCGGGCTATTACTATAATCAGAATGCCGCTCTCTATAATAATCGGGGACCGTCGATATTAGCAAGTCCCGGAGGCCAGCCCGGAGGCTTCCCCAGCCAGGTCGATCTAGGACTTACCGGTAACGCTATAGGCCCCGGCGGAGAGGCTCCCAATTCCATCGCTAGTCAACCTTCCGGCACTAAAATGGTATTTCGTCTATTATTCACATCTCCGATTTCTCGCGACTACTTCTCTACTGAATTTGATGAGTTTTTACCATTTCTATATACACATACTTTATTCGTTTGTCTCGTTTAACGCTTCGTTTCTATTTAATGTTCAATGTTCTAGCTTATTGTCTCTCTGTCTTTCTGACCGAACTTTCTTTGTTTTTTTTTCGTTGCTCGTTTAAGTGTGTTAACCCAATGCAGTGAAACGAATTAATGATCGATCGTAAGTTCTAAAATTGTCGACAAGATACGCAGAATATTCAGATACGTTAATTTAAACTGCTGCTTTAATTTTCAGATTTTGTCGTCTCTCCGTCTTTCTAATCAAACTCCTTTTTTTCGATGCCCGTTTAAGGGTCGATTTTAAAGACGTTAGAGTGAACATATGATCCCTCTTGAAATCGAAGTTCATTGTGTGCTTGAGATCTATCTTCAGTTCGAACTTATTTTCGGTCTTAAGTTTCACCTTAAGTTTGAACTTATGTCTGAACGCCAATTCGATCGCAAGTTGGAACTTAAGATCGATCTTACATTTAAACTAATAAGAAGCGATAAGAATATATCTAAAAAAAACCTTCTTATCGCCCTCCGCGAATCATTTTCCAGCCATCGTCAGAATCACTGATCGTGTGATTCAGAACAATTGTTTTAGCAATCATTCCATAGAAACGAATTATAGAAATTTATTTGTGAGATCGCCTATTCATGACAGTATAGTGTCATCAAAATCAACCGCTTTTGGGATCCATATCCGTAATGATGATTGGGCCAAACTTCGATGTCAAAAGCGATCTTAAGTTCAAAGGTTGATCCGAACTTCATAGCGTTCTTATGCGTAAGTTCAAACTTGAGATAGAACTCGAACTACAATCGAATTCAATTTGAGACTGACGGCCGCACTTAAGATCAAACTGAAGCATCGATCAAGTCCGAACTGAGATTCGATCTTAAGTTCGAACTTAAGCACGCAATGAAGTTTAATCTCCAGAGCGATCTTAAGTTCAAACTAACGTCTTAAAATTCGACCCTAAGTGTATCAATTCAATCCAGTGAAACGAATTAATGATCGACCATCAAGTTCCAAAATTTTTGAGAAGACACGCCGAATATTCGTAAACCATAATCAAAATTACCGCATTCATTTTCAGAATGATAATATCGAAACATGATATCGATTCGTCCGTGATTAATGCACAGTGTACATATAAACCGAGCTGTAATTTTTTTCGTCTTTTTTTTACCGCAAACACCAGCACACACGCACATGATTGGACACTCGCACTCGGCACTGTGTTGTAATTAGATTTTGTTCGGCATTGCTTAGCATTTTTCGACACCTGTATCAATTTTTCGATATTTATCAGTTATCGCTGACCTCAAAAAAAAAAAAAAAAGTATCTTCCCTGATTTATCGAACCCGAGCCCGAGTTCTAATCCATAGGCTGATAATTTTAGACCGACTCGTTGCTGAACACGCAGACGGGAACAGCGTCGAGGATAGCCGGTGTGCTGACGACGACGTCGAGTTCGATCGCCACCGACGGACCACCGGCAAGCGCGACACCGTCGAACGTCAATCCGCAGGGTGGTCGTATTATTCAGGACCAAGAGAGGGACGAGGCGAGCAGGAGCCGCGAGGCCGGAGGTCAGCGTAGCACCGTGTACATCGGTCAGGTACAGCAGAGAAACGAGGGAGTCCGAGAGGCCGGGGGCAGCGAATCGACCGAACGGGGTGTGCATGTGCTGAGGGCCCCCGGCGTGATTTACGATCTACGTCGATCGCTATTGAGAATCCCAACCGGCCACTGTTGGTGGCTGTCCTTTGATGTTTCAGGAGAAGTTCATCAACTATTGGAGCAACGGCAACACGACCAACAACAATTCGAGGCTCGTTAGCGTCAAAATAAACTCGGTGGCCGTGAGTAACAACGTTATACGCCTTGCTGAAGAGACGCACACATTTTTTGGCTCGTTTCGCTTAAAGTTTTAACGCTCGAGTACGCACACACACACACGGAACGGAATGCGGCAATTAAACGTTTTATTGTCGTTGCCTTCGAGCCGGGAGAGGTCCTCCGCCTCCTCTCATTGGCAATCGTAAACACACGGATTTGCCTTGAAACGCCCAGATACGCGACGCGGATTTAAATATATCAGATCCTTCTTCGATAGCGACTCCATATAATTTTCTCTGCGATATTGACTTTTTTTTGTGAATTCTGTACAGCGATCACTTAACGAGGGTCCGGCATCGAGCTCTGGTTCCCAGCAGTTACGGACGGCCTTCGATATTCTGCCGAATAGCGAACCGAACGGTGGCCCGGTTACCGCTCCACCAGGTTTCCCATGGAAAGATCCACTCGATCAAATCTTCGGTATCACCACGGAGTCCCAGGTCATCACGGCTTCTATAGCTTCCAACACTCTGGTGGGCATTGTTTGATGGTCTCTGCCTTGCCTTCCTGTGGACAAAGGAATGGTGCAAATATAATTGTAATGTTTCAGGACGACTCAAACCCGTCGAGCTCGCCGATACTGTCCGGAGCCATAAATCCACTCGTGGAAGTTTTCGGCCGCTTGTCGAGTTCGAGCAGGCCTTTAGCCGACTCGGTTTCCACGAGCACCACGACGACATCGGCACCTACGACTACTACCACGACCACGACGACACCGGCGCCTACAACGACCACAACGACCACGACGACACCGGCGCCTACAACGACCACAACGACCACGACGACACCTGCGCCTACAACGACCACTACGACCACCACCACTACACCAGCGCCTACAACTACCACAACGACCACGACAACACCGTCGCCTACAACTACCACAACGACGACCACAACATTGGCACCTACAACGACCACAACAACAGCTCCGACGTCAACTACGGCGATTCCCACAACGATGAATCTTCCGAAGCAGACGGCCTTCGGTACGACGTTCAATGACCTGGCCTTCCTGAACTCACTGGTAATGTAATTTAAGCATTAGAATAGAATACTGTTGTTTTATTCGTGTCCGGAAGCAAGCACGCTCACGTCACCGTCCCCGAGACATACAACGATGACTGACAACAAGATGTTGCAACAGAAAATCTAACAATGAAAATAACAAATCATAGACACAAAAATGAACTATCAAAAATTAAATTGATGTAGCAAAAATCTGAAAAGAAGGAACATATTGATAACATTAATTAAGGCATTAATCAAGGCAACACGCAGCTCTCCTCTTCAGATTTTTCCGAAAAGGGATCGTTTTTAAATTAAAAGAAATAAAAACTCTTCTGGAAAATCTGAAAATATCGAAGGTCTGAAAAGCGGTAATCTATAATCGATTTATCTTTTTTCTTCTAATTATTTGCATTGTTTTTTCGAAAAAAAAAAATTTTAATATAGGTGACGCGGACCCACTCAGACTCAAATCTTTAAATTATTCACATATGATACAAGATTTTTCAGATTTTTATAATTATAAACAATTTTTTTAATCTAATAAAAAATTGGAGTGCTTTTGAGAGTTCATTGAGTCATACAAAAAAATCACGGGCACAATATAGGATATGAAGGGTTAGAGGTCGAAATGGTAGGGAATTCCCCATTTACAAAATGTTCCATGGTACGGACATTGGTACATCCGGAAGATTATTTAAAGTATATATTTATATATTTCAATTGCTATTGCCAACGGACTATCAACCTGACTCCTTCAGCCTTGTCAATAATTAATTATCCAACAATCGTAATAACGTATTACTTTTTTCAGTTGCAGGCACCAACCTCGAAGAGCTCCACGCCGAAGACTCTCACGGAGGTGGAACAATTTTTAGCGAACAAGGTAAAGTGTTCCAGCACCTGGCGCATTATCGCAATCGCCATCGAGCAGTTGCAATTTAATTGCTATCTCTCCAGCCGTTTCAACAAATTTCCTCGTAAACGGTTGCTCAATTCCATTATTGGCAATCATTTTCCAACGCGTCATTGGCACGCTCGACCCGTACGCTCGATCACCCGGGGTCGTTCGACCGAAGCGAAAACGAAAACTCCGCTCTCCCTCTCGGTGAATGAGTCATTGGGTTCTCTCGCGGGCGGCCGGATCGACGATAGCGAGCTCGCTTTGATTTTGTTCTGCTCGGTACAGTGGCGGCTCTCCTGATCTATCGACTCGTTTCGAAACCATCGGACGCAGCAATCGTGAGCCATATGTTCCTGGGCGTTCATTATCGGTGCATTACAGTCACGGTGAGAGGACGGTGCCGAAGAACGGCCTTGCCGTCGGCCTTCGCTCTATGACGCTCGACTTAAGCGCTCGCTGACCGACATTTATAGCGCGCGCAATCGTTATTAACGGGTTGCAACCGTGTCCCTGGAGGGCGTAATATTTTTAAGGGACAGGGCGATTTCATTGTTGTCCGTTACCCGAAGACAGTTTCTCATTTTTTACCAGCGTGTTGCCCTCCATATTTTACGGTTCAGACGGCCACGTGGGAGTCACATTATTGCGCCGAAACTTCCACCGGTCGAATCGTCGTACGGCCGAAAATCATGGATCTGATTTTCGAAGGTTCAAACTGCTGAATCTTTCATTTTTCGAATCGTCAAATTTCCAAAACTTTATTAGTCAGAATCTTCATTTAAGCGAACGTTACTCTTTGGACATAACAATAGGCCGAACGTTATTCCTCCGAATCGCCATTTAACGGAACGTAATTTTTCCGAATAATAATTTCACCGAACTTCATTTCCCCGAATCGTTAAACCTGCAAACGTGAAGTGGCCTAATCATCATTCATCCGAACAGTATTTATCCGCCAAGTAATTTATCCGAATCCATTCGTACTGAGCGTAAGATATTTTACAAACAGATATAACAGAAGATGGTCAGACTATTATTCACACGTATTATTTAGTTTCGTGATTCGGTTGATTGGCGATTCGACTACTTGATGGTTCGGAGGTTTAACGATTCGGAGAAATTAAATTCGGTGACATTGGTAGACATAGTAGTAGTAGTGAATTTATTGACAGTGCATACCGTGGAACAGTTTTTGATACATAACAGACTTAGAATACACATATGCTGACAATTGGCCATCGACCGAAGTCTTCAGCCATCTGTGAAATGATTATTCGGGAAAATGAAATTCAGTTAAATAACGATTCGGGGAATACCATTCGGCCAATTATCATTTCTAAAGAGGGAACGTTCGCCGAAATGCAGATTCGGATAAATAAAGCTTAGGACATTTGACAATCCGGGAAAATAAAATTTTGGAAATTTTACAAGTCGGATAGAGAATGTTTTGGAAATTTGACAAGTCGGAAAAAAAAATTTTTAGAAACTTGGCAGTTTGGAAAAATAAAGTTTTAGCATGTTGACGATTGGGAAAAATAAAGGTTCAGAAGTTTGAAAATCCGGAAAAATACAGTTTCAGAAATTAGACGATTCGGAGGAAGTGCGTTCGGGCACAAGGTTTTCAGCCATACGTCGATTCGGCCGATTGAAGTTTCGGCAAAATCGCGGTGAAAAAACTTTGCCGTCCACGCTTTAGCCGCCGCGCGCTACGGAGGATTTATTCTCTCCGGAGACCGATAATTAACGTTTAACGCGCCATTGGCATTGAACGCGGTAACGAGGATGACGTCAGCGGGAGAAGCGACTACAGAAGTCGAAGTCCCTCCTCGCGAAGATTGCATCCTTTGTACGCTCGGATTTCTATTTATTTTATTTTTTTGTACTTTTTATTTTTTTTATTATTGCGTGCCAGCCTCGGGCGATACTGATGACAGGCTCTCGCTAGCGACCAATTACAACGGAAAGTCCCGAGAGAAAGAGAGACGGAAACAGCGCGAACGAGCCGCACAATTGCGACGGTACTCGCGAATCACGCACAAACACCGAGCGAACGACGATTTCGTGTCCTCGCTCGTTGTTTCTTGCGACCAAGAATATTATGTTATACGATGTGCAGTAATTCATAAAACAAACAAATCTATCGAGCCCGCGCGGAGAATAAAGTCACAAATTTGCATAATGTGTTTTATACCCGTCGAGCTCGACGGAGACGACGATTATGGCTCATAAAGATTCAATTCCATTTATTTTTACATTATTTTTTTCAGATACTATCGCTCGCCCTTGGAAATCCCGGTCCTACCCGATCACCGAAAGCAATTCAATCGTCGAACGTGAGCCCGAACTCGGTGTTCTCGGATTCGACGCCAGGGCCTTCGTCCCGGCCGATAATAATCGACCTGCTGCAGACGACGTCGACGACGAGGAGAGCGCCGATTCCGAGGACGAGCACGGAACAGTTTACCTGGAGACCGGTGACAGTCGTCACGCCGACGATCACCACCGCCAAACCTACCGAGGCACCGACGACAACGACCGCCAGACCCGCCACGACAACCGCCGCTAGTACACAAAAACCTGTGATAATTACTGCGAGAACCGTCACGACTGCTCGCCCTCGGCCAAGGACCACGCAAGCGCCGGCTCCACAAGGTTTCGGAGCGAGTCTTCTGCAGTCCCTGTTCGGTGGAAACTTCTTCGGAACCCCGACGACCCAGAGGCCCGTGCAGACCACCAGGAGGCCGGTGCAAACAACGAGGAAGCCGGTGTCGACAACGAGCAAGCCCACTCCGACGACCACGGCGCCGATACCAACTACGCAGGCTCAACCGCCGATCCACGTGACGCCCCGTAACGTGGAAGCTGTGCAGATTCAATCGAACACCCCCAATTCGCTGGGATCGGGAGTCGAGCCGATTACATCGACTTCCACGGCCAGAACGTCGACGTACTCGAGCGCGGAGGACGAGAAGTTTTTGGCCGCTCTGTTGAAGGCTGCCGGTCAGCCTGCTCCGGCGAAGGGCGCCAGCTCGGCGCAGGGTGTTCCGAACAACGACGAGGCGATCCTCAGAGCTTTACTGAGCGGTCAAGCGAGCGTCAAGCCGACTCAGAGAAGTTCGACGGCCCCGCCGCAGAGTCTTCCGAAGAACGAAGAGGCGTTCCTCAGGGCTTTGCTGACCGGTCCGGCGAGCGTTAAGCTAGGTCAGGGAAGTTCGACGGGTTCGTCGCAGAGTCTCTCGAAGGACGACGAGGCTTTCCTCAGAGCTCTGCTTAACAGTCAGGCGGGCGTCAAGGCAGCTCAGGGAAGTTCGGCGGGCCCGTCGCAGGGACTTTCGAACAACGACCAGGCCATCCTCAGGGCTTTACTGAACGGTCAAGCGAGCGTCAAGCCAACTCAGAGAAGTTCGACGGCCTCGCCGCAAAGTCGTCCGAACAACGACGAGGCGTTTCTGAGAGCTCTGCTTAACGGTCAGGCGAGCGTCAAGCCAACTCAGGGAAGTCCAACGGGCTCGTTGCAGAGTCTTCCTAACAACGACGAAGCGTTTCTCAGAGCTCTGCTTAACGGTCAGACGAGCGTAAATCCAGCTCAGGGAAGTTCGACGGGCTCGTCGCAGAGTCTTCCGAAGGACGACGAGGCGTTCCTCAGATCGATATTGAACGGTCAAGCGAGCGTCAAGCCAGCTCAGGGAAGTTCGACGGGCATCAGCGACGCTGCTCTACTGGCTGCGTTGCTCAAGGCCCAGGGAATCGAGCCTTCCACACCAGCCAATCGGCTGAGGGAGCAGCTTCAATCTGTGGTAGGAGATATCAAATCCCGAGACAAGATCTTTTTTAGTCGTTTGATTTTAGGCATGCATTAATATAATTTATTGATCGTCGCAGGCTACGGGCTCGACGACGACGACGAGGCCGATAGTCACTCTGGCGACCACGAGGAAGCCCGCGCCGACGAGACCGGGAGTTGCGCAAACAACGTGGTCTCCGAGCTCCACTTACCCACCACCGCTCTTCAGCAACTTCGGTAATTTCGGCTCCGCGCAACAGAGTCCGAGGTCCGAGACTGCGAACGCACCCGGAGACAGCAACGTACGGAGTCAAGTCTTTAATGCTGCGATCGGAGCTACAAGGGCCTTCAGTCAGTTCCTCGGTGCCGCAATCACGGTAATGACGGATACTATCCCCACCCCCTGATAATATGTGTCGATTGTAAAGGTGAGTGGGGCACACCACTGTTGAGTTGCGGCTTGCAGACAACTCCACTGTGTTAAAAAGAAAATGAAAATCCGGATTTTCTCGAAGGTTCAGCATCTAAACTACTTTCGTGTACGAAGCTTCTATGAAAAATAGTTTTCCGTGATTACTTGGCTTCCTCATAGTCGTAAAGGAAGCTTTGTGGGTAAAAGAAAATAATCACGTTTAGACTTAAAAATTTTTATTATCCTATGCCAAATATCGTTTTCAAAAAATCATTGGTTTTTAACTGAATATCTTTGCTATAAGACACGAAAGTTGTGAATGTTACATATTATATTTTTTCAAGTTTTCTCGTCGTCTAGATACCTAGGGTCTTCCAGGGGAGGCGAATATATAGCTGTTTAAAAATACAAAAAATCATTAATTTTTGCTATATTCATTGCAAAGGTTCGCCATAAAATTTTTAGTTATTTGTCGTTTCCGGGTCACGACGGATACATTTTTTCCACTGATCACGAATCTGCCACTTACCTTATTCTTAAACAGAAAGGAAACACAAGTTTTTCGATAAATTCAAAAAATTCAAAATCTCATAAAATGTAAACGATTCGAACCGACAGCGGTGGATGCGCGGTTGGCGCACGGCTCTGGTGGTCCCCCAAATCAAGCTGATTCGTTCGCGGTCAGTACTTGGATGGGTGACCGCTTAGC
>JAPYZD010004538.1:0-11132 GCA_030522725.1 Ichneumoninae sp. B BG-2022a | reverse complement strand
TTATACAGATCGACTTTATACAGATCGACTTTATACAGATCGACTTTATACAGATCGACTTTATACAGATCGACTTTATACAGATCGACTTTATACAGAACGACTTTACACAGATCGACTTTATACAGATCGACTTTATACAGATCGACTTTATACAGATCGACTTTACACAGATCGACTTTACACAGATCGACTTTATACAGATCGACTTTATACAGATCGACTTTATACAGATCGACTTTACACAGATCGACTTGCGTATTTATGCGCAACATTTTTTTATACATGTGCATTATTTTGTAGGTCCCAATGGACCAGGAAGCTTTCAAATCGTTGAACGGATTCGATGCGCTAATGAATCTCATCGGTCTTGGCCTAAACGTCCAAAATACTTCGCACAATTTACCAAATAAGTAAGTAAATTGGTACCTATTGTCAGCGGTAATTTAGCGGTGGAGCTTTTGCCTCTTCTGAAAACAATGCGAGACTCAGTCGGTAACGAAATCTATGAGACAATTTTCTCGCGAACCATTAATTTTTATCGGAAAACCGCAAAGAAGTGCAAACTTTCACAAACAAATTACCAGTCGATTGTTCTCAAATGTTTAGCGAAGTATCAACTAATTCGGAGGCAAATCAAGAAGTCGATTTGTTATCGTCAGAGTATTTCTTAACGACCCTCTTAAGACCATATGAAACACCCCCCTCCCCGTCCATCCCGGGCTCAGTTGGTATCAAAAACTGTAATCAACTTTTCTCCCTGGATCTCGCATATACGGTCAAAAGAAAAGTCTCATGGGAAGCCGAAATGGTATCTGCTTCCCATGAGACTTTTCTTTTGATCGTATATGCCACAATCCATGAGAAAAGTAGATTACAGTTTTTATTACCGACCGCGGTATTGCACATGCTCTTAATTGACCTGCGGTCGATGCGAAAGTCCGCCAATGGTAAAACAGCTTCCGTTTTGTAAGGCATCACATTATCGGCAACTCAATGCAAACCTCTTCTCCATTGCCATCTGATGAGAGATTCCCGATGAGAATAGATGAACAAAAATAGGAAAACATTCCTTTGAAAAAATTCTATTTTTTATACGCATCTAGTTTACGCTCATATGCTTCTTTATAGCAATGCCATAGTTATTACTACTTTCAGTTATTAATTCAGTTATTACTATTTATAGATATTAATTCAGTTATTAATATTTACTTAAATTACTTTTTACAGGAGCATCGTATCCGTCTGTCGCGTCTACAAAGCGGCCGTAAACGTTCACGTCAACAACATCGAAAGCACCTTGCTCAGCAACAAAATCGTTGTTATCCTCGACCTTCTTCTCCAGAGATTCGAAGTAAGTTTTCTTCGGAGCTAAAATTTGCTACCAAATTCACCGACCTTCAATGTTCGTGACGACCGTTAGATGGCGCCACGGTCCTCAGCGTGGTTTCTTCGAGTAAGCCTCGTGTATACCGACCTACGGATCGAACTTAGTGAGCGCGTAATGATATTAATATCTATATTGATATATTGATTAATATTCATATTTATAATATCGAGCACTCACAGTCACATTTCAATTTTTATAATTAATCAAAATTATTTACACGTAGAATATGAAAAAAATGATCGAGATAGATTAAACAAACTCGAATATGGACTCAATGGTTTATTTTACACAGACACGTTTGATATTTTTTTTACCGAACAATTTTATCGGAAAGAATGTTTTTCACGAAGACCGAAAATAAAATTGACGCATTGATCGATATTCATGTAATATCGAGCAGTCACAGTCACACTTGAATTTTAATAATGAATCAAACTTATCGACGCGAGTAATATAAAAAAAAGTTATCGAGATAGATTAAACAAAACTGAACGTACCTAATCATTTATTTTATAGAAACGCGTTTGGTTTTTTTTTCTCGAACAATTTTGTCGGGAACAAAGTCGTTTGTACCCGAAAGATCGAAAACAAAATTGACAAATTTCGTGCAAGATCACGTGGCCAAGGGTGATTTTTCGCCCGTGTTTTTTGAGACTAGAGATCGCGGTCGTGTGCGTGACGAAACGTATAACGAAGGATTAGCAATGGACCGATACAGTCCGGTGGCACGCAAGCGCCGATTAAACCTCGTCCGTTAATACTCAGCGATAAGGGAACGCGCGTGGATTACCTTTTTTTCAGTTGTATTTTTATTTTATGTTTCGAGGCTCCGGGCCGGCGAGTCGTATGTCAGCCTGTGCGTCCCGGTATAAAAAATAAGGATTAAAGGTGACTCAGAAACGCGACAGTCAACCAGATGTCAGCGTTGGAAACCGGAGTCGACCGATCGAACTTTGACGTTAAATTTTTGTGCTACTTTATAGTAGATCGTCGTAGGGAGCATCGTATTGAAAAAAGTGCATTTTGCATTCTCTTTCAACCTTCGGTCGAAGGTTGATCACGCGACCTAAAAAGAAGCAAAAAAAATACCTCGGAAAAAGAATTTCAAAAAAAATTTGCAAAAAGAGAAAAAAATTGATCGGAAGTATTGACTCTCTGATGATGCGATAAAAAAAGGAATTAATGATTGATTGAATTGTTCGATAGATATGGTGATTCAATAAACTAGTCCGGAAGCTGAATTACGTTTGAAACGTGAAGGCCTCAAAAAATGTATGAATAAATAATTAAATAAACAATTCAACGAGTTATAACATAAATACTTACCGCAGTCCTGCGAAGGATTGTTAATTAATGAAAAAACCAGAAATAATAGTCGAAAAAATAAGAAAATCGTAACGACCCAATAAAATATAAGAACGAAGCATTATTGTTTCCTCGAATGTATAACTACAAAAATGATTGTCAGTTCTCGGCATGAGACATCAAATTTAATTAAACGAACCTCGCCGATATCGCTCAATCGAACAAATGCGACTTAAAAAGAAGTAAAAAAAATTATCTCGTAAAAGAAGTAAAGAAAAAAAAATCGAAATTATTGATCCTCTAATGATCTGATAAAACATGACTCTATGATTCAACAGACTGTTCCGAAAGCTGTTACGTTAAAATCTGAGCGAGCCAGTGTAGGTGAAACTTAAATACCGATGAAATTCATAACCATAAAATTGATGAATAAATAATTAGATAAACAAATCAACAAATACCTATATAAATACTACTACAGTCCTACACAGGATTAAATTAACTACAAAAAAGACTTAGTAGCCAACAAAAAAGAAACAAAAATAGAAGATCGTACCGATCGAATGTATAGCAACAAAAATGATTATTTCTGGACATTCGTCATAAAATGTAATCCAACGAATGTCGCCGTTATCGCTTAGCTGTCGAAAGAATCACATAGGATCAATATATATATATATATATATATATACACATATATATATATATGTATATATATATGTATATATATGTATATATATACATATACACATGTATATATCTACATATATGCATGTGTGTGTGCACATGGCTATGTTTTCAGACTCTTACTCACCGTTACCGTGTTCTGCTCCTAATTTTCTCAAGAGGCATTGTTCCATTCAACGCTCACAAATCAGTCCTGTTCGCGGTGTAACGGGGCGACAATTATTCACGCTTCCGTAGATACGGCACTGTCTCTCGACTCGGCACTCCCTCCCGCACTCACACCCGCGGCCTCTTCGCCACCGATTTTTTTTTTTTCATTCTTTCTTTCTTTCTTCACTCTCTCTCCCCCCCGCAAATGCATTAGCGGCGAGAGAGCTTTTAGTGACGTCACTCACACTGGAATCTATGAGTTTACACGTAGATGAAACCCGCTCTAGCTTACTCGTAGTAGTACCGTGCCGTTACTACTGCTGCTGCTGCTACTACTACTATCGCTACACTCTACTACTGTACTCTGTAGTTTCCATTGGTTTCTCTTTCGAGTGTCGAGTCTCGCGACCGAATCGACCTAATCTTTTGTCTCGACCGTGTAGCACCGCCCGAAGCCCTTTTAACGACCTATTCGCACTCAGCATCTCTATATACTTCCTAACTTACTTCTCACTCACTTTCTCGCTTTGCCACTTGCGAATCCATCAACAGCTATTTTTAACGCGAACATTTTTTTTCTGTTTTTTAGGCCTGTTGTTTCTACGCACGATTGACCGGGCAATAATAAATAAAAACAAAATTGAATAATTCATCGCGGAACACCAGAAAAACACCCGGTTTTTATGTAAATTCTCCACAGATACTACAGACTACTACTATAAAATACAGTGGTGTACTTTGTAGTTTCCAATCGTTTTTCTTTCGAATGTTGAGTCTCGCGACGGAATCGACGTAATCTTTCGTCTCGTCCGTGTTGTATCGCCCGAAGCCCTTTTAACGACCTATTCGCACTCAGCATCTCTATATACTTCCTAACTTACTTCTCACTCACTTTCTCGCTTTGCCACTCGCGAATCCATCAACAGCTATTTTTAACGCGAACATTTTTTTTCTGTTTTTTAGGCCTGTTGTTTCTACGCACGATTGGCCGGGCAATAATAAATAAAAACAAAATTGAATAATTCATCGCGGAACACCAGAAAAACACCCAGTTTTTATGAAAATTCACCACAGATACTACAGACTACTACTGTACTTTGTAGTTTCCGATAGTTTTTCTTTCGAATGTTGAGTCTCGCGACGGAATCGACGTAATCTTTCGTCTCGTCCGTGTTGTATCGACCGAAGCGCTTTTAACGACCTATTCGTACTCTATATATTTCCCATATTACTTCTCGCTTTGTCACTTGCGAATCCATGAAAATCTATTTTTAACGTGCATTTTTTTTCTAGGCCTTTTGTTTCTCCGCACGATTGCGTGTTCAATAACTCATCACGGGACACCAGAAAAACATCCAGTTTTTATAAAAATTCACTGAAGCTCTTCCGGCTGTGATAGTTCGGTTGTCGCTTGATTGCATGGAAAACAAACCGAGGACAAATATTCGGAAATATGAATTATTGATTCGTTTCGCCGATTCGGAAAATTGAAAATTGAAGGGCCCTCGTCGAGGTACGAGTCGGCCGGGGTGGGGGGGGGAGGCTTCTTGCGAACGAATCTGAGATTCTTTTTTATTGAATTTAGTTCGACGAAAGGCCATCCCGTAAAAAAAATGTCTGGGATAGTCGTTTTATCGGATGAAAAACGAGCCGAGGAAAAGAATTTGGAAGATACATTTCCGGTTCATTTAGTCGGTTAATAAAATTGAAATTTCTCCTAAGAAAGCCGGTAGGGTACGAATTTAATTCGAGCTTGAATTCACTGCGGATTCTGGGGGAGTTTTGGGATGAATTGGGGAAAAACTCGCATATTGGGAATCCTCCGCTAGGCTATTATTAACCAGGCTGGAGCTAGAATCACGCCCGGTCCATTAAGCAAAGAGACTTATTGCACGTAAGCAAGGGGGTTCCCCGTAATCGATGTTCTTCGATAAGGCAGTTGCGCAACGAATTTACAAATTTCTGGAAACGTTTTACGCCTCAACGGATCTCAACTATCGACGAATCTCTGAGAAAAATTGAATTAAGTTTCCCGGCAGTTTCTGCTTAGAATATACATTACAGTAGAACCATTTTGAAACTGTAATTTTAGAAAAATTAATTTTTTAAAATGTGTACACCTATTATATTATAGATTTTTTTAAATAGGCGTTTCACCACCGTGGCAAATATGGTACATTGGGGATCAAAGGATTAAATCGGTAAATTTCGTTGATATGCTAAACAAAAAAGTATCCACACTTATTGAAAAAAAATATAGCAATACATTAATTTCCTCGTTAAAACAATACCAATTTTTAACTCCAGAGTGAAACTCAATTATTCAAGTGAATGATTATTTATGAGTAAAGAAGGGAGAATAATGAGCTCGGGTAAAAAAATTAAAACAATTAGGAGTTAGAGTACCGCTATTTCCGGTTTGTGATTTCAATTTCGAATCGGCTGGACCTCGTTATTCACGAAATTCTGGAGTCGGAAGTTTCTCGTCGATGATAATAGCAGAGACTTATTGCGCGTAAGCAAGGGGGTTTCCCGTAATCAATGCTCTTCGATAAGACAGTTGCGCAACGAATTTATAAATTTCTGGAAACGTTTTACGCCTCAATGGATCTCTCAACTATCGATGAATCTCTGAGAAAAATTGAATTAAGTTTCCCGGCAGTTTCTGCTTAGAATATGTATTACAGTAGAACCTCCATTATCCGAACTCGTTGGGACCGAGTCCAGTTCGGATAATCTAAACGCACATTTTTTTTACGCCTTTATAATGTGCATATAAATAACACATATAGAAATAAAATAACAGTATATATTAAACTCCAAAACATATTTTTAACATATTTCCGACATCGAACTCTTATCTGAAGGATTCTGTGAAATAGCGTCTTCCATTTTTTTTATTACCGCTATCTTTTGAAGAATGCTAGCTACGCGCCTCAGTGTTATGTATATAACGCTGAGGCGATAAGTGTGATGTATCTAATTGCCTATGTATGTAAAGCGATTCAAACGATTTGATATTGAAACTAGTCTCTGATGCGCGCTGTCCGACAGTGTTGGGGTGTTGGGGTGGGTAAAACTGCTCGGGAAAGCCAGTCGGAAAATGGGCGCTTCAACACGGTCGCGGTTCTTGCCACGGTGAGCAACAATGTATAATGTTTCGCGCTAACGTTCGGATAACCGAGCGTTCGGATAATCGAGGTTCTACTGTGTATATATATATATATATATATATATATTTTTTTTTACATACTTTTGGAACTTGTGCAAAGTGTGTAATTCGTAATTCACTGGTGTGGAACAGTTGTTCAACCAACTTACGAATTTCTGGAAACAATTACACCTCAATGGATCTCGGAATTATCGTTGGATTTCTCAGAATAATTGAATTCAGTTTCCCGGCTGTTTCTGCTTAGGATGTATATTTTATATATTAACAAAAAAAAATACGTTTGGAGTTTATGCAGAGTGTGCAATTCATGATTCACTGTTTCAGGCGGTAACCGCGCTAGACGATCACTCACAGGCGATCGAATCAACGGCCAACGTAACAGTTAACTCAGCAGTCACGAGCGCCACGATACAGTTGCTCTGCAGTCTCATACCTGAAGTTCCTTTCGAGAAACAAGCGCTTCAGAGTCGTCTTCACGATATCGTCGGGTAAGTACTCACTTTTTTCCTTAAAAAAAAGAACAAGCAATCGGCCTAAATTTATCAGTTCGTCCATGTATTAAATTTTCTCGTAACGATTTTACATTCGAATTTCAAAATGATTTGCCTAAAATCCAACTTTTGTAGAAAATGGTTGATTGAAGATCTCACATACTCGATCGATACTTTTATCATTAAGCCTTTAAAACTGTTGGAAAAAATAATGATTTTTCTCAACAGCTTGACACTTTTCCGAATGAAAAAAATATCTGGAAAGTGTAATTTTAGAATTTTTTTTATTTTAAAATGATAGATTTTTTTAAACAGCCGTTTTACCAACGTGGCAAATATGGTACATTGGGGATCAAAGGGTTAATCAGTAGTGCAAATTTTGTTGATATGCTAAACAAAAAAATATCAACAATTATTGGAAAAATAATATAAACAATACGGTATGAAATAATATAATAATATAGTAATTTCGTCGTTAAAACAATACCAATTTTTTAAACTCCGGTATGAAATTCAATGATTCAAGTGACTGCATTTTTATGAGTAAAGAAGGGAGAATAATGAGCTCGGGTAAAAAAAATAAAAAGAATGAGGAGTTAGAGTACCGCTATTTCCGGTTTATGATTTTTATTTCGCATCGGCTGGACTTTGTTATTCACGAAATTCTGGAGTCGGAAGTTTCTCGTCGCTGATAATATTGGGGACCACCCTGACGGTGTCGAAAATACTGTTAAGACCACCGAGGGATCACCTCGGCGAAACTCAATACGCGTCGAGTCGGTATGCGACTCGTGACGAGAAACAGTCTGTTTGAACTGTGCCGGAGTCGCATCGTTGGTGGAGTCGATCTCGAGCCCGGAAAAGCGAAGCACCTGGGTCAACTTCCTCCGTCCCAGGACCTCCCGCGCTCCATGACGGCTCAACCCTTTAACGCCACGACAGCCACGAAGTTTCCCAGCTGGGCGACTATTACTTCCGCATTTCACCTTCCCGCTCGAAGTTTGTCGATTTGCGGCGTTCCGAGGCACCTACGGAAATATTCTCCATGCAGTTCTCTTTATAGATCTCGATACTCGTGTATCTTGTCGGTTTCTTTGAGATCATTCAGAACGGAAGCTGCTACGTGGACGCCGCAAATGTGCGGCAAGTAGTTTTGAGCTATTTGTTTGATTCATTCAAAAATGGCAGTTTCTATTAAGCATACCGTAAGGACCTTTTTTGTAGAGCATTTTCTATTCTACAAATAAGGTCCTATGGCCTGAGACCGTCAGAGTTCACGTTATGGCAAAAAATCACAATTTCCTATCTGATCTGACTATCAGTTCTGGATCAGTTTGGAAGACTCTCGATTTTCTTAGTATCTGATAGATCAATGAGAATAATGTATACGACCTTTCTTGTATAGAATTTTGTTCGCTACAAACAAGGTCCTATGGCCAGAGACGATCAGAGGCAACTTTATGGCCAAAAATCACGATTTTCAGACAGGAAGGGCCGGTTGGACTATCAGTCCTGAATTAGTTTGGAAGACTCTCGATTTTCTCGGTATCTGATAGGTTAATGAGAATACTGCATAAGACCTTTCTTGTAGAGAATTCTGTGCACTACAAATAAGGTCATATGGATTTAGATCGTCGGACGATGGGTTAGCCGGGTATTCTGCGAATAACGAAAAAAATGGAATTTTGCGAAATATCGCGCTTTTGTATGAGATACGATTTTTTCATTCACATGCTAGATCATTATTCGTGATGACGCGGTGTGCGCAAACCTCCAGGGTTCGAAAGAGGTCGACCGTATCCTGGGAGCACCGGGCTTGCCCCGCGATATTATGATTAATTTCCTGCCGTTCTAAAGTAACCAGTCATCGCCTTTACTTAGCGCGATTGAACCGGTGTACGCTTTTGTGTCTACCGATCAACGGGAGTCTCTAGCGGTGCGTGCGAAAGCGTTGAAAATAAAGAGAACCGAGAGTGATAGAAGAGAAAAAAAATGAAGCGAACCTTCCGTGCACCCACGCCCTATCGATCATCTCACCCCGTCCGATAACCGTGGCTCCTCTTCACAATTCTTTTTTCTGCATTTCATTTTTTATTTCTGTCCTCACGATGATCGAGCAGTCGAAATATACTTCTCCAGATATTTCGCCGTGCTCGAAAAAGTGCGCTCTGAACAATGAGCCGAGCCGTACAGCAACAATTTTATGGGAGATTTTATGAGAAAGTCGTTCGTTCGAAAAAGAGCGTGGAATTTTTGAAGTTTTTTTCATCAGAAAAATAATTGAATATCGAATGACCTTCCAGCCTGTATTTTTTGATTTTTCTAAAATGGAATGAACACGTGAATATTTTTATTTAAATATTTTTTTTGTTTATTTCTTGTTGGAGAAACAACAAACCAATTCCTAAAATGTCTTTCTAATTAAATTTTATTAAAAATATAGATCATTAATTAAAAATTGTAAAAAGAGCAACAATTTTGTAGTATATTTTATTAGAAACTCGTTCCTTCGAAAAAGAGCGTAGAATTTTTGAAGCTTTCCATCGAAAAAATAATTGCATATCGAATGCCCTTCCAGCCTGTATTTATACATTTTTATAAAATGGAATGAACCCGTGAATATTTTAATACAAACAATTTTGTTTAATTTCTCGTTGGAGGAAAAACAAATCAAATCTTAGAATGCCTTTCTAATAAAATTTTATCAAATATTTTCAAATTCAAATAAATATCTATGGTGAATCAAACCATTTTAACAAGTTCCTTTTTGTTACTTAATTCTCAAATGTGCCCACACATTTTTGACTACAAAATGGTTATTTTTTCATGTCTATGTAGGATCACAAATGGGCAGTCTGGCCGTCGAGATAAGCTGATAATACCGTTTTGTTTACTCGCACGTGCGACACAACCATAAAGATTATCTCGACCACTTATCCTGCGTGATTCTTGCATGGATATTTACGACGCTTGCATAAAATTCGCGACATATATTTTTTTTACCATTCCGAACACGTCAGTTAGTTTCGTACTTCGTGGATCAATTATAAATTCATATTGACCAATATTCCCGTGTAAACAATTATTTGTGTTTTACGATTATCGATGGGGAGCTCCTTGACGGCGCGAGGCACGTAGAGCTCCTCTCTTCGTTAAGGAAGGGATCTAAAACTCGTTCGTAGTTGCGATAATCGGGGCTCAAGGGCCAATCAACGTAGTTAATTTTAGGAGAGCCTGTCGAAAAATCGTTCGACAAACAACCTCGGTATTAATCTCGCTGCTGGCTTCAATTCTCGAGAGAGAAGACCACGAAAATTCTTCTCTCTCAGCATCCTCGGGACCTATCGAATTAATTTTTAAAAATTATTAACTTTTTTTCGACATGTAATTAGCATTTGCATTAATGTCGATTTTTTATTTTTTTAATAATTGGTTTATGTTATCTAATGTTTAATCATGCTTAGCGATTCAGAGCCAACGAATTACCTCGCTATCGATCGTATCTATTGAGATGTATTTCCTCACGAGAGTAATTCATTTAAGGATACAAAATGCGTCTGTCAACACGTCCCGAGCCCGGATTTACATTCGTTACAAACAGAGTAGTATCGACACCCTCGAAAGGGTCGCTTATTCTTCGTCACGCGTTACGTGGCTCGGAATAAGCGAATGGCAACGAGTGGAATGAGTTGATGAAAATGTAACGTATGTTTTATTGACGGATTTTATTTTTGCGGCACGATTTTTTTGTTATTAATTTTGAGATCGATTACTACGTAACATTTTAGTCGGATCGAAAATTATTCTACGGTTCTACATACTCGATATATTTTTCACATGTTTGCAATTGTTTGCAATTGTTTGCAATTGTTTGCAATTGTTTGCAATTGTTTGCAATTGTTTGCAATTGTTTGCAATTGTTTGCAATTGTTTGCAA
>JAPYZD010004537.1:0-11134 GCA_030522725.1 Ichneumoninae sp. B BG-2022a | reverse complement strand
CCGGTATGAAATTGTACGAATTCAGAGTAGAATTGAAACAACGTTTTTACTTCATTGGTAGCCCGCAAGCAAATTTTACTTGATTCAATGATATTTTTTTTTCTCTGGATGTTTGTCTCTTGCAGTGCAGAAAGGTGGGCGAAACAACGTACATGATCGATTGGTATCGTTTGCCGGGGAGAAAGGCACTCGATCTGATCCTGACGACCGCGACGGCTCATCGACCGACAACAATCACGGCCGGAAGTTTGGTGGAGCTGTCGCGCGGCACCTTTTGTCAGGTGAGTTCGCTCAGATATTTCCACGCCAATTTCTCAATCGCAAAAATACCTCGGTGAACCATCGATAAATCGACCCACGATGATTTTCAGGTCGTTCGCACCGCGGTGACTTACCTGAATCTTTTGCGAACCGTTGTTTTGTGAAGTTCACCGATGAGCGTGTAAGATTCCACCATTGTTGTTAAATCAGATCGTTTTGTTAATAATTATTCTAGCTTCATTATAGTGTTAGGATTATCGCTTTTTTCAATACCCATATCTGTAATGCTAAACTTCGTTTTCACGTTCGACATACGTTTTGTAAAATTACTCCGAGCAACTTGGACACCCAGAAAAATAATTTATTTTACGGGCGTCCCGCAAACAAATATTTATTTCAATTGTGAAAATATTTATTTTAATTGTGAAAATATTTATTTCAATCATGAAAATATTTATTTCAATTGTGAAAATATTTATTTGAATTAACAAAATATTTATTTGAATTAAATAAATATTTATTTGGGGATCACCCTTCAAATAATTTTTTTTTTGGTTGCGGAGTTTAGTGGAAAGAAGAGAAAACAAACAAACACACGAAGATTCAAACACTTTGGGTGCCGGTATTAAGCAAAGAGATATCGGCAGCTCGGCAAAGAGACTGTCGCGAATTGCTCGTTCCGAGTCCGTCCAACGCTACATTGCGCATGCGTTGCTCATATCTCGGGAATACGAGTAAAGAAGTTTCCGGGACCATCAGAAATATTTGTAAAAGCATCCCCACCGCAACTTTTACCCCCAAATTTAGCCCGCATCGAGAATTAAGGTGGGACGATTTAATTATCCTTCAGAAGTTTCGCAATCGTGAGTATCGTGGCTTTTACTTTTTGTCAATTGTTTAGTGCAACAATGTGATCCTGCTGTCGTTGAAATATGACTTTTAGGTTGTCAGAACGGCTATGGGGTATCTAAATATGCTGCGAACCGTCGTAGACTAGCTAGTAAAGAGAATTATTCGGGATGGTCCAAATTCGTTTACACAGTATAGTTGCAATATAGTGACACTCGTCGATTATGTGGAGCACTTGAAGTACAGTAAAGTAAGTATGGCATGCGATTTAATATGTTACAAAAATAAATATTACATGACCCGTGCGAATGTTACTCATCACTTTTTTAATTGTTCCCATCACAATAGTATATTGCCCTGTTCGATGGAAGAGTATTATTCCCGATACACAGTAAAAAAAGGTTGTATTTTTTACAACTACTTATGTTTTTTTATTCTTTTCGTACTGCTATTTCGGGAACTTCGTAATCCGAGTTTATAAAATTATTTTTTATCGTGTAAGACTCACAATGAAGATAGTCTGCGGTGCAGTGATGACTACTCGACGCAGTCTCTGCGTCAGTTTTCATGGCGCAAGTCCCGATAAACTCATCCCTCTCCTATTCCGGGTGCATGACCTCGGCCGACGACCGTGTATCATCCTCAATGAAGCGTTAGTCATCGATGAATATTTGAAACGTCGGGGCGATGTCAACCCTCGATAAATTTGATTTTAACATGATCATCAGGAATAAAAATGACGATTTGAAGTTCGATTTGAAATTGAATCGTATACTTCTGAAAAGTATCGGAGTCTGGCCAACGGACTCGATGCGCATGATGAATTTCGATACAATCATCGCCGTACTGGCGAGGTTGCTAACGATCGGTCTGAGACGGAAACAAGACAAAAAGAGAAAATTATGAACTATTAATAAGATAATGGGGAGATTATTTTACATATTAAAACCATATTTCTATTATCAGTAAAATAGTTAATAGCAGAGAATTAACCAATATTATTCGAAATCAATATATAGGGTCTTTATTGGTATTTAAACAGAGTATAACAAATGTAATTTAAAAATCAGCTATCATAAGCACTATTGAATGGACCAGCGTTATAAATTTTTATAGAAACAACGTAGGAACTTCATTCAGATTTCTAAATTCTTATAATTTAATTCGACAATTATTAAAGCAAATTGCGTATTCGGGAAATTATTGTAACAATCAATATTGTGAAATTATAAAAATAAGCTACGGAAAATGCCAAAACCCATCGATAATGGTTTTGGCTTCCAAAGACCACGGAAGGGGCGGCTGATGCAACGGATAAGATGGCTGTGCGGGCGCCCCCAGATCAAAACGATAAAAGAGTGACGTTCCGCTTCTCCAGGGGCGGAACGTCAATCTTCGCGGAAATTACTGTTGTCGGGAACATCACTCTTCGCAGAAGTTATTGCTGTCGGCAACGTCACTATTCGCGGAACGTTACTATTGTCGGGAGTAATTAATAGTTGTAAACTATTAATTACTGAGAACTCTTATATATACTTGGTTGATTATTATATAAAGTCTTAATTTATATAACTTTTGAACCTTGGAAATTAAATTTTGAATTGAGTCCTTAAATAAATCATTCAAATACTTCTCATAAGTAAATCAAATACTCATAATTAAATCGAAATTTCATCGATAAATTATTTCATCACCTGCAACTATACATCATCATCAACATTTATCATTGATTCCATCGACTTCCTCTAAAAGAACGAAGAAATGAAAGAAGGGCGAGAAATTCCGAATTCCTGACATTCTCGTGTCATCATCAATCATTTCAACTCATTTGAATAATGAATCCAATTTGAATCATCGTAAGTCATCGAATCATTTAATTTCCAGTTACTTTATTTTAGTTTCATTGATACTTTTTGAATATTTTATTTTATTCATTTGATTAAACAATAGTTATTTATTTTGAATTTCGACGATTCGCAGATTCGTTTCCTGCACCGAGAAAATTCTACGCACGATCTCATCGAGATGGGAGGCTGCACATTGAACCTCTACCTTCTGAGTCATTACTTTCTTCTGGTACGGATTTTGTGGACAGTGATCGACGGTAAAGGTCGAAGGTTAGATTAAATCGAATTATCTTGTACAGTTATACTTACACGATTCTATTAGCGTTGTTCACCTTCAATATATTTTTGTTCTGTTACATCGGTGATCTACTCACCGACGAGGTAAAATTATGTTTCGGAAAAATCAACGTTGTCTTGAAAAAACAGCACAATTTTTTCACGAATGAACAATTTTTGGCTCTTGCAGTGCAGAAAAATGGGCAAAATAATGTACATGATCGATTGTTATCGTTTACCTGGGAGAAATGCTCTCGATCGGATCCTGACGATTGCGACGGCTTCTTCCAGAAAAACGGAACATCCAGAATTTCGGACATCCAGAAAAATAATTTATTTGACGGACGGTCCACAAAGAAATATATATTTAATAAAAATAAATATTAGTTTGAATTCCGTACATATATATTTGAATTAAATAAATATTTATTTGCGGATACCCTTTAAATAAATTGTTTTTCTGGGTGCGGTGTTTATTGAAAAGAACAAAAAACAAACAAACACTCGTAGGCTCAAACACTTTGGGTGCCGGTATCAAACGGAGAGATGTCGACAGACACCCGGGCAGAGAGACAGTCGCGAATTACTCGCCCCAAGTCCGCACAACTCTGCATTGCGCATGCGTGGCTCGTATCTCGGGAAGAGATACGAGTGCAGAAGTTTCCGAGGATATCAGAAATATCTCTAAGAGCACCCGGCAACTTTTAACCACAACTTTTACCAGCATCGAGACTTGGGGTATAAATTATCTATCATCAAGCCGGTCGCTGCGCGAAGGTATCATTTTCTGCTTTCTGGAATATACGCAAGCGCAATGCCGGATGCACGTTTACGCCCACGTCAGTTCTCTTCGAAGCTGGATCACGATCGAGTCCAGTGAGTAGGTAGCTTTCGGGAGGGTTGCATTTCAAGAAAAAAAATCTATATGTATATCTAATATCAATGAATACCGAAGCATCAACCGTTCATCGGCGAGTGCCGACTGCGCAAAATAATGGAATTAAGTTAACGCCGGACAAGAATAAAACGAGCGGAAAGGACGCGGCTTTCGCGGTCCAGATATGCCGTAAATTTTTAAAAGTCCTCGGCGTCTGGTTGCACATCGACGCCGGGGTGTTTTCCTGGCGTACCGTGGTCCGCAATATTGCCGTTGTACTGTGTTGCCTCGGTATGTGTATAAGATCGATACCCGTCCTTCTGTACATAATCTACGACGAGAAACGACCGATCGAGAGACTGAAGCTCATCGTCAGATGCTTCTTCGTCGGTATGTGTGCGATAAAGTACACTGTCCTGCAGTGTCATCGTAAGAATATCGATAGCTGCATGAAACACATAGAGTTCGATTGGCTGAAAGTCCAGGGTACTGTGAGCAGAAACATAATGATGGAGCACGCCCGTTTCGGGCATCTGGTAACCAGAATTTGTGTGGCTTTCACTTACGCCGGTGCGACTTTTCAAGCTATCATGCCGATCGTATTGGAAAAAGTTCTCTCTGATAATAGCCACGGTACGAACGTTACCGCGATGCCACGTGCGAGAAGATTCGCAGTGCCCAGTCACTTCGGCCTTCCGATCTTCAGCACAACGCCGTTCTACGAATTCATATACTCGAGCCAAGAGATCGCTACGGTTATGATGCACTCGATCGCGATCGCCTGTTATAGTCTGACGGTCGTAATTGGGATGCACGCCTGTGGACAGCTTAAAATTCTGATCGGGAAGCTCAATGAACTCGTTGACGGGGGCGGCCAAATGTCGCCTTACGACAGTGTCAATGGCAGGATGGCTGACATCATAAGTCATCACGTGAGGGTTCTGAGGCGAGTGCGAATTAAGTGATAGGACGATAAGAATATCTCTGGAAATACAGGAGGCACCTGGGACCAGTATATCGTCTGTATTAACGATTTCTGCAGATTTGTCTCCTCGGCAGAAAAAATCCTGCGGGGAATATGCCTCGTCGAAGTTGGTGGTTGCACCTTCGGGCTTTGCTGTTTGGGATACTTATCTATGATGGTATAAATTTGTTAACTTACAAAAAATAAAATTGTTTCTATTTTTTTTTAATGGACTATGCCCGTCTAGCGTTGCTAATAATTGTCATAGGAATTTCGAAAGGCGGTCAAACAAATCATATCTATAATCACTTACGTGACTCTTCTCATAACGTTCACGTTCAATATATTCTCGTTTTGCTACATCGGCGAACTTCTCACTGAGGAAGTACTTCACTCCATTAATCTCTCGATCCGACAAATTGGACTTCATAAATTTAGTTTAATGATAGTTTTAATGACAGTGCATGAGAGTTGGCGAAATGGCTTATATGATCGATTGGCATCGCCTGCCAGGAAAGCAGTCTCTCGATATGGGCCTCGTGATCACAATGACGCATAATCCTGTCACTTTGACAGCAGGTGGGGCGATTCAATTGTCCTTCAGATGTTTCGCAAGCGTGAGTATCATGGCTTTTGCTTTTTGTCAACTATTTATTGCTATAGTGCGGTCCTGCTGTCGTTGTAATACGACTTTTAGGTTGTCAGAACGTCAATGGGGTATCTAAATATGCTGCGAACCGTCATAGACTAACTAGTGGAGAGAATTATTCGGGCGGTCCAAATTTGTTCAAACAGCATAGTAACAGTATAGCTGCAATATAGTGACTGTCATTGATTATGTGGAGCACTCGAAGTACAGTAAAGTAAGTATGGCATGCGATTTAATATGTTACAAAAATAAATACTACATAACCCGTACGAATTTAACTCATCACTGTTTTAATTGTTCACAGCATAATAGTATATTGCCCTGTTCCATGGAACAGTATTATTCCCGATACACAGTAAAAAAAAGTTTGTATTTTTTACAATTACTTATATTTCGTATTTATTTCGTACTTATACTTCGTAAATTTCGAGGAATTTCGATAGAATCATGGCCGTACTGGCGAGGTTAGAAACGATCGGTACGAGACGGAAACGAGACGGAAACGAGACGGTACCTTATCGCTCCAACACGCAGCGCGAAGCGATGCATGTATGTACACAGCGGTGCAGCCAGAGAATCGGTGTGAATGTCTCGAGGCGACTGATTGGAAAAATGACTCTCAGGGCAAATATTATTGAATATATACTTAATAATGTTTTGAATAATTATCTTCAAAAACAATGTTAAAAATGTATTCAACCATTCATAATACAAACAACATCAGAATAAAACAGTCATAGGAAATTGGCCAGAAAATAAATAACTAATTATTTTCCAGTAGAATCAGGTTTGTTGAATAATTTGGGTCAAGTCGTTTATATTAAATTGTTACAAAAATTATGAATTATTAATATGATAATTGGGGAAATTATTGTACATATTAAAAACATATTTTTATGATCAGTAAAATAGTTAATAGCAGGGAATTAGCTAATATTGTTCGATATAAATATTTAGGGTGTTTATTGTTATTTAAACAGAATTGAACAAATGTTATCTAAAAATCAGGAATTGATAAGCAATATTTAAATCTATTTAATTAATAAAGGTTATAAATTTTTATAGAAACAACGTAGAAACTTCATTCAAATTTCTAAATTCTCGGAGGCGCTGGCGCCCCTCGATAAAAACTATAAAAGAGGCTCCTGCAAGGGCGGAACGTCACTTTTCGCAGAAATTACTGTTGTCGAGAACATCACTCTTCGCGGAACATTACTAATGGAAGTTGGCCTGTCACTACTCATTAGTGTAAACTATTATATATACTTGTTTGATTGTTGTCTGAAGTTTTTATTTATACCTTGGAAATTAAATTTTGAATTGAGTCCTTAAATAAATAATTTGAATACTTCAACTCATAAGTAAATCGGAGCTTCATCGGTAAATTATTTCATCATCTGCAATTATTCAACACCATCAACGTTTATCATCGATTCCATCAACTTCCTCTAAAACAAGGAAGGAAGGAAGGACGAGGAATTCCGAATTCCTGACATTCTTGTTTCATCACAGAATTTTTTCAAGATCGAACAACTTTCGGCTCTTGCAGTGTAGAAAAATGGGCGAAATGACGTACATGATCGATTGTGAGCGATTGCGGGAAGAAATGCTCTGGATCTGACTCTGACCATCATGGCCGGATGTTTGGTGGAGCTATCGCGAGTCATCTTTTGCCAGGTGAGTTGGGTCAAATCTTTCCACGCTAACTTTCGATGGCAAAAATACCTCGGAGACCCGTCGATAAATCAACCCACAATAAGTTGGAAGTCGTTCGCACCGCGGTGACGTACCTGAATCTTTTGCGAACCGTTCTTTTGTGAAGTTCATCGATAAGCGTGTGAGGTTCCATAATTATTGTTAAATCAGATCGTTTTCTTAATAATTATTCTAGCTTCATTATAGTGTCAGGATGTCCTCTTTTTTTCACTATCCACATATATAATGCTGGTATCGAAAAAACCGCGAGAACTTCTTTTTCACGATTGACATACATTTTGCAAAATTACTCCGAGCAACTCGCATACCCAGAAAAATAATTTATTTGATGGGCACTTCGCTAATAAATACTGATTTGAATAAAATAAATATTTATTTGCAGGTCACCCTGCAAATAAATTATTTTTCCGGGCGCGGTGTTTATTAGAAAGAATAGAAAACAAACAAACATCCGGAGACTCAAACAATTTCGGACAAAGAGACAGTCGCAAATTGCACGTCCTGAGTCCGTGCAGCCCTGCATTGCGCATGCGATGCTCGTATCTCGAGAAATGGTAAAGAAGTTTCCAGGAATATCAGAAATGTTTGCAAAAGCACCCTACAACTTTTACCCGTTTCGAGCCGTAAGGTATAAATTATCCATCATCAAGTCGGTCGCTGCGCAAAGGTATCATTTTCTGCTTCCTTGAATACACGCAAGCGCAATGCCGAGCTATCATTTATAACCACGTCAGTTCTCTTTAAAGCTGCATCGCGAACGAGTCCAGTGAGGAAGTAGCTCTCGTGAGGGTTGCATGTTCAAGAAAACAAATATATATATATATATATATATATATATATATATCTAATATCAATGACTACCGAAACATCAAGGAAAACCATTAATCGGCGAGAGCCGATTTCGCAAAATAAAATAATTAACCTGACGCCGGACGAGAATGAACCGAACGTGTTAAACGACGCGACATTTGCGATTCAGATATGCCGTAAATTTTTAAAAGTACTCGGAGTCTGGATGATTCCCGACATCGGCAGATTTTCCTGGCGCAGCGTGCTCGGCAATATTTTTGTTATAGTGTGTTACTATGGTATCGGCATAAGATCGATACCCGTCGGTCTGTATATAATTCTCGACGAGAAACGACGGAACGAGAAACTGAGGCTCATCGTCAGATGTATCTTCGTTGTTATGTCAGCGATGAAGTACATTTTCCTGCGGTCTCATCGTAAAAATATCGATAGCTGCATGAAACACATAGAGTTCGATTGGCTGAAACTCGAGTGCACTGCGAGCAGGGACATAATGCTGGAGCACGCCCGGTTTGGGCACATGATAACTAGAATTTGTGCGGCTTTCACTTACTCCGGTGCGACTTTTCTTGCTATGCTGCCGTTTGTATTGGGAAACCTTCTCGCTGATAATACCCACGGTACCAACGCTACCGTGACGTCACCTGCGAGAAGATTCGCAGTGCCCAGTCACTTCGGCCTTCCGGTCTTCAGCAAAACGCCGATCTACGAGTTCATATACTCGAGCCAAGTGATCGCTACGTTTCTGTTGCACTCGATCGCAATCGCCTGTTATAGCCTGGCGGTTGTAATTGTGATGCACGCCTGCGGCCAGCTCAAAATTCTGATAGGGAAACTTAGTGAACTCGTCGACGGGGGCGGCAAAATGACGACTTACGACAACGTCGATGGCAGGATGTCCGACGTCATAAGACATCACGTGAGGGCTCTGAGGCGAGTGCGAATTAAGTGATAGGACGATAAGAATGTCTCTGAAAATACGGGAAGTACCCGGGGTCTTTTTTATATTATATCCTCTGTATTAACGATTCTGCAGATTTGTCTCCTCGGCAGAAAAAATGCTGCGGGGAATATGCCTCGTCGATCTTGGTGGCTGCACCTGCCAGCTTTGCTGTTTGGGATACTTTTCTATGCTGGTATAAAATTGTTAATTAAAAAAAAATTAAATTCGATTTTTTTTTAATGACTATGTCCGTCTAGCGTTGCTCATAATTGTCATAGGAATTTCGGCAGGAGGTCAAACAACCCATAGCTATATGCGCTTACACGACTCTTCTCGCAACGTTCACGTTCAATATATTTTCGTTTTGCTACATCGGCGAACTTCTCACCGAGGAGGTATTTCATTCCTTTGATCTCTCGATTCGACAGATTACACTTCATAAATTTAGTTTCATATTACTTTTAACTACAGTGCATGAAAGTGGGCAAAATGACTTATATGATCGATTGGCATCGTCTGCCAGGAAAGCAATCTCTCGATTTGCGCCTCATGATCACAATGACGCAGAATCCTGTCACTCTGACAGCAGGTGGGGCGATTCAATTGTCCTTCAGATGTTTCGCAAGTGTGAGTATCGTGGCTGTTTTTTTTGTGAACTATTTATTGCTAGAGAGCGGTCCTATTGTCGTTGTAATACGACTTTTAGGTTGTCAGAACGTCTATGGGGTATCTAAATATGTTACGAACCGTTATGAACTAGCTAGTCCGTGACGAAATTTGTTCAAATAGCATAGTAACATTATAGTTGCAATATAGTAACTCTCGTCGAATATGTGGAGCACTCGAAGTACGGTCAAGTAAGTATGGTATGTGATTTTATTATGTTACAACAATAAATGAATATTATATAACCCGTGCAAATTTTACTCACCACTTGTTTAAATGTTCACACCGCAAGAGTATATTGCCTTGGTCGATGGACTTTATTATACCCGATGCCAAGTAAAAAGTTTATACTTTTTACAACTGCGTATCGTCCATAAACGTTCACAATTTTTTATTTGTCATCCGAGTTTTACAAACTCGGATGACAAACTACGAAAAACGAAAAGTGCAAACTAAAATTGTTAATGACACGGAAAATAAAAAGACAGGTTTGTATATTCAAACCGCGAACAAACGAGTTTGTCACTTATTTAGAAAAATAATTTTTACGAAACTTCCTATTCCGATTTTACGAAATAATTTTTTACCGTGTAAGACTCACAATAAAGAAAGTCTGCGATTTCAGCCTAGAACGCATTCAACGGCGCAGTGACGACTACCCGACAGACAGTATCGCAAATTGCTCTGCGCAAACCCTGCGCAAGTTTTTTTATTGCGCAAGCCACGATCAATTCATCCCTTCCCTGTTCTGGGTGCATGACCGTGGTCGATGGTCGTGTATTATCCTCAAGGAAGTGTCAGTCATCGACGAGTCGCCGAAACGTCGGTACCATGGCGACCCTCGTTAAGTTCGATACGGACATGATTATCAGGAATAAAAATTATGAGATCGATTTGAAGTACGATCTGGAGGTAAACAGTATACTTCTGAAAATTATCGGTGTCTGGCCGGCGGATTCGAGGCACTTGACGAATTTCGATAGAATCGTAGCCGTACTTGCGAAGTTGGTAACGATATTCTTTTTGTTCTTTTTGATGGTACCTATTGGATGTTATGCATTGTTCGTCGAAAACGACTGGTCTGTAACGATACAAATGCTCATCACTGTAAGCTATTGCTTCGAGGCAATGGTAAAGTACGGAATAGCGATTGCGCGAAACGACGAAATAAAATGTTAGATTAATTTTGCATAATAATAATTGCAAAATGTTATTAACAAATTCATCAAAAAATTAATTGGGCAACAAATTACCCGGAAACAGAACTTTTTTTTAA
>JAPYZD010004536.1:0-11140 GCA_030522725.1 Ichneumoninae sp. B BG-2022a | reverse complement strand
CATATTATTCCAAGTGCCCTTATGCTAACCATTTAGCAATAACAACAAGGGCTTCGAATAATAAGGGCTTAAGTCCATGCTTAAAGGGCCTTGGAATAATAAGGGCCTAAGTCAATTTAACTTAAAGGTACTTAGGCCCTTATTATTCCAAGGCCCTTTAGCAGACTTAAACCTTTATTATTGTAAGTCTTTCCCCCCCCTCGATTCTTGACACGGCGGCGGCGAAATCTTTTTATATTATAGAGAGATAGACGACAGCAACTTGAACTCGAGACGTTAAGCAATATGTTATAATTGTGCAGGCCGAGTCATAATCGCGTTTAATCGTCGACGAGTCATCGCGAAAGCAAGTTGCCGTCGTTTAGCTATTGGGGTAACGAGGTATTAATGCAAAGTAGACTTGCGCTTCTATGTGATATATTGTTCTTTCACGCACCGTCAAAGACACTGCGCTCGAAGAGCATTTTATTCCTTTTATTATTATTATTATTTTTTTTTTCAAGAGGGCAAAGTTGAGAATGATTGGAAGCCGGACACGATGGCGAAACGTCGCCGGTTCCGGTTCCCAAGGAGCCTCGCTCTCCGCGAAGCTCGTTTCATTCACGAATTTCACTTTCACGGTCACGGCTACGCGCGACGACGAGAGACCACCGATCGAGCTCGTGCGGGCCTTAAGTTTCTCTCTATGTAATGTCATATATATATATATATATATATAGCACATCGTTTGGGCCACTCCTGCGCCGCGGATCGCCCGGACTGAGACACACGAGGCGAGCGTCTTGCGCGGGCAAGAGAAAAGAAGAAAAAAAAACAAGAGACTCGGCACCCGCGTAAATATGAATATATGCTTAATAAGAGAGCCCCGCAGTCGTAAAAATAATTATGCATAATCTCGACGCGCGGTCTCTTTCTCAACTTCGGGAGATGGCGAGGAGTGGGGAAGGGGGGGGGGGGAAGGTGCAGTGTAAGTTCGGTGGATCGGTTCTTACACTCAGAAGAACGACCGACGAGCACGAAGCATATTCGCGTTAGCGCACGCCAGACATAACGGTCGCGCGGGTTGTTATCCTTCCGTCGGGAGGCGAAGATGTGTCTGGTTGTAGGCACCGAAAAACCCAGGCATGTTCCCAAAATGGTAATTTTTTTTTTTGTCATCTGTCGTTGTGCTAAGTCCGATGATTTTTTTCCATGCCCATCGTGGCTAATCTTCATATGTAAAATCCTCGCCGGAACAGAAATATTATTCAAGCTTATTATTCAATCGTCCGGGGGAGCGGTTACTGCCCCATAATATAGAGCAGAGAGGCGGTCGTGTGACAACAAGTGACAACGATCGTGACTACTCGAGTAATTGCTACCCGATAGCGGCCGGTGCCTCGCAACCACTTCGGAGTCATTAAAAAAAAACATTTAAAAAAATGAAGAAACACGTTCGTATACACTCGGGTAATTACGCACGACGCAACTTTGTAGACGGTCATCGAAGAGAAGAAAAGAAGGGCAAAAAGAAACAACAACACAGCTTAGTCAATCACGATGTACACGGCAGGAGCATCGGTATCGCGAGCGGACATTGCATAAACGGTTTTAGCTTGTGGAAGTGGGGGGGAGGGAGGGGGGAGAAGACGAGGCGCGGAGATTAGCCGGTCCGATTGTTTCTCCGTCAGCGCGCCGAGCGCCGAACGTTACACAGTCCGTTACGAAGATCCAACGACGCGAAAAGACTCCCGACGTCTCCGTCCACCGGAAAAAACGTCCGTCTATGAATTTCGATGAAAAGTCGAACGCGAGTTGAATAAAAAGAAATTAAATAGCAAAAAGAAAAAAAACAAACAAACGAAAAAAAACAAGTGAAAGAAAGAAAAGACGAGGCGCGGGAGATCGGCCGATCCGATTGTCTCTCCCTCAGTGCGCCGAGCGCCGAACGCTACACGAGGCCGTTACAAAGATCCAGCGACGCGAAAACACTCCCACCTTCACCATTAATCGCGAAAAACGTCGATTTGTGACATGCGATGTAAATTCATACGTGAATCGAAGAAATGATCGAATAAATAAAAAGAAATTTTTAACAAAACAAAGGAAAGAAAAAAACGCGGCGAAGGAAATTAACAGCTCCGAGCCTCAACGTTGCCCCGTCCGCCTCGCCGATCCAGCGCGAAAACTCTCCCACCGTCTGGATTCCCCGGAAGAAACGTCCACTTACAAAAATCGATGAAAATTCGTTACCCGAATCGAAAAAAGGAAAAAAACTTAAATAATAAAAAAAACCCAAACAAACGGAAAAAAGAAGAAAAAAAGAAGAGGCGAACTCGTTTCCGCGCGGCTCTCCGACGCCCTCGAAACTCGAACGTTGGCATCGTCGGGCGACGGACGGCGATGGGTAGTATCGAGCTCTCTCTCCCCTCCCCGCCGCGCTCTCTCGACAGACCCTCCGACCCGCGTTCCTCCGTCGGTCCTCACTGGGAATTCTCGGCGCTCTCTCCTTCTCCCTCTGTTCTCTGTCTTCTCTCTCTCGATTCGTTCCCTCGAGCCTCACGCGCTGCTAGCGCAGGGGCGAGAGTGCAAGCAAGAGAGGATCGACGTGCCGGCCGTGCGTGCTTGTGCCCGAGAGATACCTCCGCGTGCATAGTGTGGGATATTGTACACGTACACATATCTGTATACATGAGATACACACATACGCTCCGCGTCGAACTATACACGAAACTACTATGATGCATTTATATATATATATATATATATATATATATATATATATATATATATATATATGTTCTACGTGTATGCATCGATGTACATGCATCGCGTGGATAACGCGGCGTACAGGGTTCTCTATACTATATACACGGCGGAGCGACAAGGCAACTGCACGCATCCGTGTACCATCCGTCGCGTAACTACGCGGTGCAACGACCTCGACGCTACCGCCGTTGCCGAACACCGTCCTCGTCGGCGAACCGACTCTACGTCATGCACGACACAGATAGCTGTACGAAATTGAATGTACAGACGGTTTTGTTTTGTACATTTGTTTACGTTTTTTTCCCTCCCCGACCTGTGAATCGAAAAGTTTCGCCTCGGAAATGTAAAAGCGAGGCTCGGAAGTGCCGAGTTCGAATTCTTTATTTACGTTCGGACGAAGAGCGAGGCTATATTGTTTTGAAAGTCGAAAAACAGCAAAGACCACTGTTGACGTTCGAGGATTTGTTTTTTGTTTTTTCTTCACGTTGTAGCTGACATGTTGGTAAGATTTTTTGTTTTGCTATCTCATTTACGAATGTCTCGTGCGCGCGTTTACGCTTCGATCGACACGATTACGGCACTGCCTGCACGGTTGATCAACCTCGCGAACGCAGCGCCCCCCCCCCTCTCCCTCCTTCGCCGAAAGTTAACGTGCGGTTATTTCGTACGGAGTGCCGGAGATTCCGGCAGTTACTGACTTGCGCGAAGGAGTTAGGTTTAACGAGTTGTTGGGTAATTGTGTAAAGAAAAAGAAAATTTTCGCCATTTTGTTACTAAAGTTAAATATCCTGGGGTCATTTTCTCGAAAAATCTCGTTTTAGCTTTTTTACATTAAATATCGTCGGTCCATTTCCTCGAAAAATCTCGCTTTTTATTTTTTTTATATTAAATATCCTCTGTTCATTTCCGCCGTTCCTTATTTATCTCGAAAATCCTCGCTTTGAAAAAATTAAATATCCTCGGTTCATTTCCCTATTTATCTCGAAAAAATCTCGCTTATTATTTCCTTACACGAAACATCCTCCTTTCATTTCCGTTGTTCCCCATTTATCCCGAAGATTCTCACCTCTTGTTTCCATTTTCTTTTAAAATTATTTTCGTTCAACGAACTCTGCGGTATGCGTGCAAAAAAAAAAAAAAACTATCCGTAGTTTCGTCTCTCTTACCTGTCGGAGCTCTCGGAGCTATCGTATCGATCGGCGCACCGCTTCTTGCCGCAGGGCCCGACGAGGGTGTCCTCGGCGGTCCTGATCTGTCCCTTGAAGGGACTCCCGAGCCTGGCAACAACAACCCCGTCGTTCATCTCCCGCTCGGGCATCTCCTCCTTCCTCGTCGTCGCCGTAGTTTCGGACTGCATAGCGAAGTTCCTCCCTCGCAGCACTAAATCCTCTTTCGACGCTGACTCGTAGGCTTCCGCCTCCGTCTCCTCCCCTCTCACTGAAAAATCACTCGACGATCGTTCGTAATCGTAATTCAAACTCAAAAGCCGTATCTTATCGTTCGTACCAATATCCCGCACGGATTCACCTTCCCAACTATTATCGGCACTATTATTATTATTATTATTATTATTATTATTATTGCTACAACCACAAATACGCCTCCCGACTAGGAGGACGCCGTTTCCGGTAGTCGAACCTATGATGCATCTGTCGCCGAGGCGATCGCAATTATCTCGCTCGGACTCGTCCGTTTTGTCGCTAAATTCGAAATCATCATCTTCGTTAATCTCGCATTGGTCGACCCGACAGTTTCCGTTCCACTGCTGCTGCCTCCGATTCTCTCGCTTCCTTCCCGTTTCATTCTCAACGTTCCCGCACTCGCTATTCCGTTCACCGTTCTCACCACTCGCGGCACAGCTCCCGGCCACACGCCCGCCGCAATCCTCTAACACGCTCACCGATACGTCGCTAAACCCGTGCGATAACTCATCGTCGACGATGCCGCCCCGGCTTTCGTGAGACTCGATATTTGTCACTGTGTCGCTCGTCTTGTTGTTTCCCGAGAGCACGCCACAAGCGGCATCATCAACTAGCACACCGGCGGCAACTACTACGTCACAGACGCTCTCGCCGGATCGCACACGATCCTCACTGGCCGCCGGCTCGAGGCGCGATACCACCGCCGCTTCGTTCGCTACTGCTGCTGCCACCACTATAGTTCCGTTTGCCCCCTCCATCGTCGCCACTGCTGCTGCCGCCGCGCACCTCTCCTCGCTCCCTTCTGCCGTCCGCGCTGCTGCTGCTGCTGCTGCCGCTGCTACGGCTACGTCATCGCTCTCGTTGTTTTCGTTATTATCATTATGACGAGAACCGTCACTGCTGCGAGTACACGAGCCGACACCGTCGCGCCTCCTGTCGTCGCTCGCGTCACCGATTATACGTAGTCGACGAAGCGTCGACGCCGGAGACTCCGCGGATCTCGCCGCCGGTGGCGCCACCGTCGCCGTTGTTGTCGTCGTCGTCGACGACGATACCGGGCACGAGAAACACCCACCGACCGCACACGAGCCCATGTGGTTTTTGTCTCGCTCCCGTGGCACGCGACTCTCGTCGATCCTCCCTGTTACTATCAGTTCGCCGGACGATCTCTCGTACTCGCCGGACCTAACGTCTGCCATTTTGCTCCCAAAGAAGATCCTCGGCTTTAGCGTCGGGAAGTTCGAATGGGCGAAGGCGGGATACACCCTAGCGAAGAGTGTTCCAAATGGGGTCTGGGTACTTTTTGTTTCAATGGACTTTTCTGTCACATGGAAAGGTTGTTATTATTTTTATTATTATGTTGAGTCACATGTGTACGGGGATTTCGCGGTGTTGGTACTATTGCTACTGGGGTATCGTGGAACACACTGAGTCGCAACAGCGACTCGTCTCTCGGCTTCTCCGATTCCTTTTTCTTTCGTCCCGGTCTTTTTTTTTGTCCCTTTCCCCTGACGCCTATGCTATCTACACAACAGAATTCATGCGTAGACCTTGCGCTCGAGCGACGCTCCAACTCTTTTTCTCTCGCTCTTTCGGTCTCTCTTGTCCTTCCTCCTCCCACTTGTGTCCTCTCCAGCGCGCACACAACGGGGCGACCCGACTCCGAGGCTCGTCAGTGTTGGTGCGTGTCGAGTGGCCGGCGCTGCTCGAGGACCGCCGAGGGATTGCGCGCGACTCACGAGACTAGCTCGGTCGAGCGAGCTTTACTACTTACACGATATCCGTCCATCCGACTTACACCGTAAATCGCATCCGCTCACGTTGGCGAGACCACGCCGGGGAAATTCTCGTGGCGAGTTTGCCGAGCGACGCCGAAATTGTACGAGTGCAAGACGATCGGGGAGAGGAATGCTGACGAACAATTTTTAGAGGCGCTCGGCGCGGGGCGGTCGGAGGAGGGGGGATTGTTTTGGAACGGCCAATAGAATGCGAGGAGTTTGAATTCGTTTAGACCGCAGCGGAAGCGTCGCGTAGCGAGCTCTGCGGAGGATCAATGCTGCACGCTTAGGTCGAACAGATAGAAATCCGCACGGTCGACGATGGGGAAACGTGAAAACATTCTACGGTCGATAATGCAGAAATCTGCAAACGCTGCAGCGAACTGTGTAACTCAAGGTCGATGCATGGGCGATCATCCTGATGTTTTCTACCTCGCTCCGCACCAGAAATCTACCCGCGACGCCTGCCAGTGATTCAGGAATCTGTCGTTGGAAATTGCATTCATTTTACCTGCAGGTAACACGGCCGTTCCAACGTATACGTGAAACGGGGCTATGACGTACGCGATTCGTGTATACTGCACGTTGGAACGAGAATTTCTGCTCGATTGTACTGACGCTCATGGTTGTCAATATGACCCACCTCGAACAGCACGTACAATCAATGATTTATGCACCTGGACGTATTCACGACTTTTAACCTATTTGAAAATATATCAACTCCTGAAACGCTAGATGATAATAATAATAATAATAATAATAATAATAATAATAATAATAATAATAATAATAATAATAATAATAATAATAATAATAATAATAATAATAATAAAATCGTAAACCTAGAAAGGTCTTAGCAATGTACCAGCTTGTCCAGTGTGTCGTGTCCTAAATTGTGAGCGAATTTGTCGTCGAAGGTACAAAAAACTTTGACCGTTTTACACAGCGTAGCATAGAAATTAGACTCGGTAGACTGTTCAACGAAAAGTACAAACGCTTGAGGGCCTCGATGTATGTTTCACATACATCGAATATGCACGAGCCACACAAAGTACAGTTATACAATTTCGGAAGTAACCAGCCGAGGAGAGATCATGGATCGTAGGGTGCGAAACTTTTCCGTCTCACTCCGGCGCGCTTTACCGGTTGCCTGCAAGCGGAGCGTGCGCTCTCGCTCGGTTAGCGAAGGAGCGTCGGAGGTGACTGACCCGACGTTCCTGTTGCCAGGACGACGCGATCCCGTGACGTCACGGGACGCAAACTCGGGGTTTATGGGTGACCCACATTCCAAATATAGAAACCGACCTGTGCCGCCCCTCACGCCGTCGGGCTGCCGTCGCCGCGCGGCCGACGACGCCGTCCCGAGTCGAGTCTCGCCCCTCTCTGTCTCCGTGCGACTACCCCACTCCACCACCGCTCTTCTCTCGCTCCTCCCGACTCTGTTTCTACCTGCGCACTCTCTGCCTTCCGATGTGCTTGAATTTTACAGGCGCGCTTCAGAATTTTACCTATTTACTGGTCGAAGATAATGGTTCGCTGCGGTCCGAACTTGATTCTTCTTTCTTGAGGGCCTTTTTATAATGCAGTTGGATAATTTCGTACGCCTTAGCCTGGAACAATGCACTTGGATAAACACACGGGCAATCTCTGATCCATTTTTTAAAATTTAATTTATAGCAAAGAAATTTTCATTTACTATATAGTTTTTTTTGCAGGAAATCATAAAATGCTTCAGAATGTTAACTATTTACTTATCGGAGATAATTGTTAGCTGCGAACCGAACATAACTGTTCGATGCATTTTTTTATTCTCTTTACACTGAAAAATGTTGATATACAATGTATTTTTTTTTCAAGAAATTGTATACAGTAACTTCTGAACGTTAAATATTTACTTTTCCGAGATAATCGTTCGGCGCGGTCCGAGCTCGATTCTTCAAGGGTCTCTTTATAATGTACCCGGATAATTCCGTACTGTTTGTCCCGGAACAATGCACTTGGACAGTGCAATCTTCGATGCATTTTAAAAAATTTACTTTAACCAAAATTTTATATGTGTAAGATACATATATATTTCGTTTCCTCAAACACAAAAAAATCGTATAAGGTAACTAAACAAAAATGATAAAATTCAAAAGAAAAAATCTATGTCGAATTTTCATACACGATAAATGTTAGCCAAATCCACAAATTATAATACCATTTTCCGCGATAGAAAAATCCGATCAAAGTTGCCGAAAGCAACAAATCGCCCAGTCGTCAGAAAAAAAGGAACCGTCTCCGCGAACTTCGTAACTACCGGCGTTTCTTCCGTCTTTGATCGTCGTCCCTGACCACAGTCGATTCTTCGTCAGCGGGAGGAATGTGTGCACAGTGTGGTCCGAGTGAGTCCCGGAGAGGTCGTAAATCGTAGGGCGTTCGGGCGAGGTGAAGGAGGAAGAGGTTGAGGTAGGAGAAGATCGGTCAATCGTTCCATCAATCTCGTCGGAGCGGGAGCGCGTATGGAGAGGCGGCAGCGGCAGTGGCAGCAGTAGCGTCGATCAATCCTTCCGTCAGAAACCGGCGGCCAGTTACCAGCAGCAGCACCAGCATAGCATCACCAATACACCACCAGAAGCCGCGACTGGGTGCTACGACCCCGCGACCCAGTTCGCAAACGTTCGTGACGTCATACCCAACGTCATTGCCCGGGCGAATCTGGGTCGAAGAGACCCCGAGCTTCGCCCCCCCCCCCAGTATTCTGCGAAGAGAAGCGAGGAATACAGGGGACGAAGAGAAGGGGGTAGTTTATTGAGAAATTCCCGGTTCAAATTCGTCCTGCATCTCCCTTTCGCTCGGCACACACACACACACACTCAGTTGCGTCCTCACTGCATCTATTCCTGGGACGTAACACCGGAAATAACTTTTAATTCGGTGCAATTCGCCTCCCTCGGTTGCGTTATTAATGAGAATCGCGGGACTCTGCGACGATCGATCCCCGCCATTGGGACTTCGATGTCGTGATCTTGATTAAAATTACTCCGCGTATGTATGAAGACACCTCTTTATCGGCAACGGCCGCGCCTCCAGAAGGCCATACGTGCATTCAGGTTTCGACAGTGGTACGTGCGGGGCTCGCCCCCCCCCCCTGCCAAATGAATTATTTATGGCCGAAAACGGTTTTATCGACGAAACAATCTCACTCTCGATTGGCCTCGGTCGAAGTATAATTGAATGCTGTGCGCCAGTGGGTCATCGTGCTTGGACTTTTTCTTCTCCTTCTTCTTCGTCTTCTTGTACTTCGAAGTTTGATCGGGGTGACCCAAAAATTGGTATATCGGCGAATTAGCATTTTCATCGAGAGAAAATATCATGTTTTCAAGTACGGTGATATTAATGTGTGTGGATGAAAATTGTTTGTAACAAAGGCTCAAGGTCACCCATGACTTCCGGTCTGTCGATCGATTTTGAGAGTCCATTGGTTTTCCGAGTTGTCGATGTCAAGTAGTTAGTTCTTTAACACTGTCAAATATTTTGCTTACCGTTCATGATTCTGGAAAGATTAGAATATACTAATTCGCGTTGGAATCGGGAAAACGTTACTTCATATTTAAAAATCTTAGTTTTCAACCGGAAGTGACGTCATAGGGTAAAACGTCGCTTGCGATTTTTAAAAATCTCAGTTTTCGACCGGAAGTGACGTCATACGGGAAAACGTCACATGCAGTTTGCAAATCTTAGTTTTCACGCGGAAGTGACGTCATACGGCACAGCGCCACATCCGGTTTAAATATCTTGGTTTTCGACCGGAAGTGACGTCATACGGCAAAGCGTCACAACCGGATGAAAAATCTCAGTTTCCAATCGGATTAAAAATTCCAGTTTTTAAATAAAAATTCTATCATACGGAAAACGTCAGATTCGGTCTAAAATTCTCAGCTCTCAACCAAAAGTGACGTCATATGGGACAGCGTCACGTCCAGTTAAAAGATCTCAGATTTCGACCGGAAGTGACGTCACACGAAGAAACGTCACAACCGGTTAAAAAATCTCAGCTCTCAACCGGAAATGACGTTGAACAGAGAGTTTCTGACTATTACGTCCGTGACCATCGAACAAATGGCAAGCTGCACGACGATAAAGCCACATTACAATTAGTTGAACAAGCCAAACCGAACTCAGGCTAAAAGAAAAAACGTTCAGTCTCCCCAGACAAAAACTTCGACGAAGTTCTCGGGGAAGGTCAGTTTCATCAACCGATCTTAACATTTCATTCATAGGCGCTATAGAAATACGGAGCGGGAATCGCGAGTCCAACAATGGCGGACACGTCGTCGTCAAAAATAAGCAAGTCTTCGAGACGCGAGAAAGCGATACATCGGTAGTTATATTTCTTTCGACAATGTAAGAAAAACAAAAAAAAAAGTGGAATAAAAAAAAAGCTTTCGAAAAGTCTGTCGCCGTGGTAGACGAAAGTCGAACGGTTAGCGCAGATCTCATGAATGGCCGCGTAATGTGAATGAAGCTCCAGTGACCTAGTTCCGCCGGGGCGCCCCTTTGGCTCCCTGCTAACCCCCCCACGAACCGTTCGCCCTGTGTATATCGTCATCGCCTTTTGCCCAACTCCCTCCGACCTCGCTGCTTTCCTCTTCGCCGGATCGTCCTGCCGCGGGTGAGAGAGAATCAGCGACCCGAGCAGAAATTACCGTCGGGCTGATGTCAGGATATGTAACGCCATGGCCCTATAAGGCTGCCTGATCAGGCTGCCTGATCACGGACTAATCAAGGTGCCTGATTACCGCCTGAGAAAAATATAATAAATATTTCTTATTTATTAGCGTTATTTTAGCGACTTGCGAATCTTTTATATTTGTTCTTCGGATTAAATTAACTAATTACTACAATCTAAACCGCTGAAAAATTAATTTTTATTTAACTCATGGTCGGACTTGAACCAGCGACCTTGCCAATGGGGACTGCTTTGGCGGCGCCTTAACCAACTCGGCTATTCTCAACTTGAGAAACATATAAACAGAGAAACATGAGAAACATTTTAAAAGATTTCGAACGTAAGAAAATTGTATTCAAAATTCACATAAACTGTAAAAAATTTACGAATTTATTTGAAATTAGAAAAAAAAGGTTAACTAATTCTTTTCTAAAAGTTTATTTTTCAAATACCTTAGAATCATTTTTTGAAATTTTCATTAT
>JAPYZD010004535.1:0-11144 GCA_030522725.1 Ichneumoninae sp. B BG-2022a | reverse complement strand
GGCCATGGTACCCTGGGCTACCCCAAAAGAAGGCCTGCTGGGGGACGGGGGACTGACCAGGACACCCTGTGCTACCGGTAACCCCAAGAAGGGATGCTGCTGGACGGGGGACTGACCATGATACCCTGTGAAACCAGTAATCCCTGCGAAGAAAGGTGTCAAGTCAAGAAAGACCCGTACAACGCCTGTCGTTTGGAGTTCCGCGTCTGAGGAACACAACGTGGACAATTAAGGCATCGCGAGTGCCCCACAAGGCCCGAATACAATAGTCCAGCAGGACTGAGTGCTCGTATCGCTCCATCAAACCAAACCAACCAAAAAATTATTATTATTATTATTATTATTATTATTATTATTATTATTTGCAGAGTGTAAGTTTATAACTGATAATATCTATTTAATTTTGCACGACGAGGTCGAGTGAATTTTTCTGAGGTGAGTGCATTGTTGGTCGTTAAGATTGGGCTTGCGAATAGTGGTTTTGTTTTTTTAATGAAGATGATTCGTTCATTTTTTTTTCTGAATGCGTATGAATTTTTTTTTTTAGATTTCTAGATTCATTTTAAATTTTGCGACCTTGCAGACTTTTTCGGATTTTCATCCCATCGATAAGCGTTCGAAATTGTCTCCGAAACTCGCATTTGGCGCGACTGCACCGCTCAGACTACCTCAAACGCGGGTTGGAGAAATAAGTCCGGATGAATATATTTTTTGTTGATTTTCTCCTGACCGGAACAACTGCAGTTGATCGACAACGTGCACGAAACAGCCATCAGACACACCCAATTAAAAATTTCGAAGCGTTGCATCACCCCCTGATAAAAATTTACAAGACCCTTAAAAAATTTACCAGAATAGATTTTAGCTTCTGGTCCATTTAGCATCTGGCTGATCTCTGATCGGCCAGAGGATTTTCCAAGCGATTTTCGAAGATAGCACTCAGCAAAAAAAGCTCCGTAAATCAATCGAATATTTTTTGCCCACAAACCTCCACATTTTAATTGATTCGTCACTTAATTTAACAATTTTTTTTTGAAACACCAAACGAAAAATTGTGAATCTTAGCGCGCAATAAATATTTTTTGCGAACAGTACAGAAAACCATAATTCAGCCGCATGGTCTTGGGAGTCCGCGACGGAGAGTGCGAGCAGGAAGATGGAAAGCCGTGGAGGGAGCGATGAGGCATCGGCGCGTCGGCTCTGCTCGCTACTAAGTCACAGATTGTATTATACCGGGGAGCCATGTGATACACTTAGGAGCCATTGATGTGACCCGTCCGCTGTACGTGTGTATCCTGTGTGTCTATGAATAAATATTTTATTCCGTTTGGCCGGTCATTAGCAAAGAATGCTCCTTATGCCGTGGCACGCATGAAAGGCCCTGGCTGTGTGTAGTTGCGCTATAGTTATTCATCTCTCTCGCTTACCGTCTCTGTTTCTCGGTTTGAACCGTGCCACATCCTTTGGACCGATAATATCAATGGTGAGAACGAAGCCGGAGGCTTCAGTCTCTATTCGCGCCCAGTGACCCCGGTCAGCTCTTCGCCGACCAACAAAAGCCTCATTCTGTTATTATTATTGCGCGTTAAGAAAGCCCAAGGGCTTATTTCTTCACTTTATGCTATTCACTCCAATGTACACACATATATATATATATATATGCATATATGTATATATATATGTATGTATGTATGTATGTATGTATGTGTGTATGCATGCATGTATGTATGTATGTATGTATGTATGTATGTATTTATGTATGTATGCATGTATGTATGAATGTGTGTGTGTGTATGTATAGGATGCATGGCGGGGCTGGTAGGATAAGGCGATATGAAAAACGGCTCCGTGCATCCAATCACTTTGTAATCCGGAAAGCACATACTATAACACTACAGTACGCTCTGTTGCGCGCTGTCTGTGTATCGCAATACTTATCTTCTTCCTTCTCGTTTCATTTGTAAGAGGGCGTATATAACTCTCGCTTTCATTTCCAACGTTTTGTCGCATCTGCATCCGAGAGATTCTCAATGAAAAAAAAGACAACGGAAACACGAGCTCGCGCGGTATTTCTTTTTAATTGAAGATTCGCGGGGTTTAAGTTCGGAATGATTTTTTTTTTTTTTTTAGAGATGGTGTCTTCGAAGTTTTGAGGTAAAAAATGCATTTAGTAAAAGGGGAAGAGATGGAAGTTGGTAACTTTTTTAATTGTCGAGATTGTTATTAGATACACCCAGAAAAAAAATTTATTTGACGGCCGCCGTTTATTAAGATTGAGTAAAATATTGACTTGATTTAAATAAATATTTATTTCATTTAAATAACTATTTACTTAATTTAAATAAACATTTATTTAAATCAAATAAATATTTTATTTAATCTTAATAAACGGTGGGCGTCAAATAATTTTTTTTCAGGGTGTAGAGTTGATTCTAGTTTCATACTTATAGTCTTTTTCTGGTATGGAAGACGTTAAGGTGTGGCCGTCTTGTTTTTTTAATGAACGATCCGCGGCATTTGAGTTCGGAATGATTTTTTTTTTATTTTCTCAATAAATGGACCCTTTAAAATTTAACGTATTAAAAATTATTGAAAAAATCGGAAGAGCTCGTAAGACGACAAGAAATTCTTCTCTCAAACGATTGCAACATAAATGGGTGAAGGAACAATTTGGCAATCAATAAGACGCACCGCGAACACCGCGACTGATCCGACCCTGTTTTGCGTAAAAACTACGTTTCTTCCGAGCATCTCTTCGTTCGTCTCTTTATACACCGATTCAAAATTTCGTCGCGCATAATTGTGTAAAATTTTGCCGCGGCTCTCGCACTCCGAACGACTCGGTCCTCGCAGGTATCTGTATTAAAATAACGTGTATTTATTATTAGAAACTTCCGTGCCGACGAGCATCGCCGCACGGCGCGCGGAGAGCCTCGCGTACGTTATATTTCGATGACGCGAAGACGAATCGCGGCTCTTCGGGACGCATCGCACGAGCCTCGAGGACCGATGACGAGAGAGTTGAACGATTTCCAGAAAGAGCGAGCCGCCGTTTTGTAGAATAACAGAACCGAATCGCACTGCCCAAGCAGCGCTTTAACCCTTTGAAGCACACTTTTTTTTACTAGTATGAAGTTTAAATCGGAACCGAATCGTGAAGCCCAAGCAGCGCTTTAACCCTTTGAAGAACACTTTTTTTTACTAGTATGAAGTTTAAATCGGAACCGAATCGTGAAGCCCAAGTAGCGCTTTGACCCTTTGAAGCACACATCATAATTTTTGTTATTAATTTTTTTCGCAAGTATTCACAAGAAGTTTCAAATAAATCGGTTGATTTTTAATGTATTTTTTGTGAATTTGAAAAGGTGTCACCTGTGATGAACCGTGCTTCAAAGGGTTAACATCAAGTTCCGTCGGTCATTATTATCATTTTTTTGTTTGTTTTGGAAATTCGAAATATGGAAGCTTCCGAAAAAAATATACTGTAAGAGCATGAATTTTATTACCTGAACTATTTTATTTCCAACATTTTTTTTTGCTCTACTCCGGTAATTACTAATTACTAATCCTGGTAAAATGCGAACGGTCAGCTGCAGCACGAAAAGTGAACAGTACTTTTTAGTTTCGAAAACATCGAATCGTCAGAGCCCGAGCAGAGTTTTGGTATCCGATGTGCCGAAATGTCTAAATGTCCGAAGTGTCTTTGGCCATTTTTTGTCTTTTCGAAATTCAAAATTTGGAACCTTCCGATGCTATCAGATTTTTCCCAAACGTGTGCAAATTGCCTCGATAGAATATGCACGGAAAAGAAAGTACACTAAAAGACCAATAATTTTTTGTACCTCAATTAATGTCCCCAGTCCGATAAATTTGCAGTCCGGAAAATGAAGAGCGATGTCGGGATTTCCAAAAAAAAAAGAGACTCAATTTCATCGCGGGTTTCCATTTTTTTCTTTTTCGTATTTCAAAATTTGGATTCTTCCGATGCTATCAGATATTTTCCAAACGCGTGCAAAACGCCTCGATAGAATATGCACGGAAAAGAAAATACACTAAAAGAGCAAGAATTTTTTGTACCTCAATTAATTTCCCCAGTCCGATAAATTTGCAGTCCGGAAAGTGAAGAGCGATGTCGAGATTTAAAAAAAAAAAAAAAAAAATGAGCCTCGATTTCATCGCGGGTTTCCCGAGATTTCCGTTTCTCACGTTCCCTGCGAGAAGCCAAACTTTTAAGTTTGCTCGTATAGTTTCCAGGCACTCAACCGTTAGGATTATCAACCGATAGCTCGACCGGCCCCGATAACGCGCTAGACATCCGTTGAATCTAGTATAAAATAATATAAACACTGTACGCTCGACGCGTGTCACGATCGCACTTGCGGCTCAATTCGCGCTACAAATGCCGAGTGCAAATTGGCGCCGCACAAAGGAATCGATTCATCGACGAATCGAATTACCTTGAAGCGATCCCAAGATCCGAGCCGGTCTGAAGCGCGCGCGGTAATCGCAGGCCGCGAGAAACGGAAGCGACGAGGAATAATAAGAGTCTTTCTGCGCTCCCAGCGGGGGAGAAAACAAAACAAGAAGCGAGACGATTCGACTCCGTATTTCCATCCGCGCATCGAGTCGGTGCGTTGTGTTATAAGCTTTTCCCGGGCTTCCGTTCAGCTTTATCATCGTTCCTCGCGACTCGCCTTCCCGCTCGAAATAAATCTCCCGTCAAAATTCTCGCGGTCTCGATGAGAGAATACAAAAATAAAGTAACAAAAAAAATGAATGAAAAAAAAAAAGAGACCAAAGAAACATTATTTTAGACGATACGCTAGATTAGCCGACTTTCCGCTCCCATAAAAAATGAACTGCCATTGATAATCTTTTTTCCTAGTATAATTGTTACCAGCTCGAAACCAGTGTATGACCCCCATTATGCGCCCGGACAAGCTACGCGCCCAATCCACCCGCCTATCGAACCCCCCAAAGATAGCCCGCAATCAAAAGAAGGCCTAAAAAAAAGTACTTTTATTTCCCATCTTTATCGCTGATTTACTCCATCCCGTTCATAATAGCCGATTGTGTCCCTCGCGACCTCAAAACTCCGGCGCAGTGTCTCTCAGGGGAGAGCGGGGCAAAATGGCACAGCGTGGCAAAATGGGATAACGAGACAAAACGCAATTTTCCAATAACATTTGGATGGTGGGAATGGTGGTAGGCGGGGCAGAACGGGTTGGGAAATCCGGATGTATCGTTGGGACAAAATGGGACATCCAAAAATGATTGGAAAACTGAGTTTTGCCCTCGCTGTCCCGTTTTGCCCCGCCGTGCCATTTTGCCCCGGCCTCCCCTATCCAAAACCCTCGTATAATGAGGCCGCGAAGTCAGATCCAAAATGTCCAGGCAGTAAAAGGAACCGCCAAAAAACAAGACCCCAAGACGTTGACTGACCTATGAGTATTGTGACTGGTTGGGGTGGAGGAGGGTGGCGGTGTCCTCCTGGTGTTGGCGTCGTCCTGGAGCGAGAGTGATCCGCTGTTCATTTTGCACGTGAGCCTCTTGAGGACGTCGTCCATGGACCTCTTGCTGCCGGCCGCTGTTGGTCCGCCGCCGTTGTTGTTGTTGTTGTTCTGGGTGACGCTGTTGTTGTTGTTGTTGTGATGAGGGTTGTGGGAATGATGGGGGTAGTAGGGGTCGTTGAGGAGGGTGGGCGGTGAGCCGCACTCGGAGGAGCTGGCGGGTTCCTGGCCGATGCCGGTGGTGGCGTTCGTGTGATGATGGTGATGATGTGGCCGGTGGTGTTGGTGGTGAGAATGATGATGGTGGGTGTAGGAGAGGTTGTCCTGCTGGTTGTTGCCGGTCGCGACGAAGAGGAGCCTCTGCCTCTTGGCGGCCGGCGGTGAGGCTGGCGACGGCGACGGCGAGTCCCGGAGCTCCGGCTCGCTCGTCGTCGCCGGTGACGAGCAACCGGAGGAGGCTCCGCAGTCGCCGACCACCCGCTGATGGGGGTAGCAGGGCTCCTCCAGACGATCGACCCTCACCGACGGGTCCTCCAGAGCGTCGATCCTCTCGACACCGCCTAATCCACCTCCTTCTCCGCCAGGCGGTATCTCGCCACCCACACCCGCCACCGATGAGGTGGTGTCCTCCTCCTCCTCGGCACCCGCCACTGTTCCCGCACCGCCCCCGCCCTCCGATAGCTTCGTTGGTGGCGACTTCCTCTTTGAGGACATCCTTAGTCTGCAACAACAAGTGCAACGAGAGCTCAGTGTAGATTTGTTTCGTTCTTTATCGTTAAGTCATCTTTAGCGACATTGGTTCTTTAAATGGAAAGACTGAAACGCGGAGTCTCGTGACATTGTTCTTTGTTTTGTTTTTAATCGACCGTATGGCAGTGGCCCAAGGAGGAGGTGTGACCACGTCATATACTCTAGATAGCTTTACATTATGGTTGTCATTCCGTGCGGCTTGAGCGTAACCCTGGAGCAATGGTGCAACGCCTCTTGCGATCTTGGAAGAGGCATTGCACCCTTGGTCCAGAGACGCTGTTCGTTACGGGTTGGAAATGGGTGGTGGATGGACGACGATGGCGATATGGATAGGGTAAAAGTGGTGAATATGGCCCACCTCGATTAACACGTAAATCAATGATACATGGACCGGGTCATATTCCCCACTTTTACCCTAGTGGAGTTGGTCGTAGAAGAGGTTCGCACGTCTGTTCCGGTGATGTTGATGTCCGATCAAGGATCTTACACCTACGGAGAGGTTGTCTCGCAGAGTCGCTCGGGAGAAAACATCGCCGAGTATCGAAGATTGCTCCCGGGCGAAGAGGTGACCCAATCTAGGGTCGGAAATTGGGTTGCTTGTCTCTCGCGAACCTGGCCGGGAAAGGGCGTTGCGAGCCAAGCCGAGGAGACGTCCACCTCCTTGAGTTCCGTGTACCGCTTGTACCGGCGAACCGGAGGTGTGCGAAAACGGCACACCCACGACTTCGTCTCCGAGGTGAGGATAAATCGTCGCGTTCGTGTTGGTGTTTAGCAGCCGGCGTCTCGATGCCACCGGACACGACGTCTAAACTACCACCGGCTCGCCCGTCACGACGACGACGACGACGCCGTTAATTTAGCAACATCCTACCAGTGCGGGTTATTCATTCATTTCCGTCTACAAATTACCAAATCTAAATCGTCCAATTAGACACGAGGAATTTCGCGACATGCCTGCCGACTGGATGTGTGCAAGAGTTCCGACACGTAGTCGGGCGAGGACCGCGGGCGATGAAGTCGCGCGTGTGCAGCAGCGCACGGTCTCGGGTCCGAGAATCCCGAGACTTGCAAGTTCTCTTGCAAAATGGCAATCAACGCCATTTTTGCTGGTGGTCGCTTTCGTAGGTGGGACCGGAACGGAGTTGACCGACCCATCAGTGCTTTCCTAACTTACGGGGAATGGATTATAATCCATTTTTTTTTCATCCAAACACAAATTCGGTGGTCGGATGGGAAAATAGTTTTAAGCTTTAAGATTTTCTTTTTCGGGGTTCTTCGGGTTGTCCTTGTGGGAGAGTCAAGTCAATCGAGTGCCAAGATTTAAAAGATTGGTTGCACATATTTTAAGGGGATGGTTAGTGGAAACTAAGCTAGATGGAAGAGTTCTTACTTTATGTAAAAAAAAACATGTGCAACTATTCATTTACAGAAGAATATCTCAGTTTAGGACGATTAATTCACGGGCATATTTTTAGACCATTTTTGTGAAGTCAGATTTCATGAAAACACATTCTGCTTCTCGATAGATACTCTACGAATTAATCGGAAAATTATGAGAAGTCTGTGAAAAAAGCAGAGCTACGACGTTCACTAAACTTTTCTTCTGATTGAGAATTCGGAAAACATATTTCAACAAACAAAACGAGCTCTCCCTCGTCAAGATCGGAACAGAATAACAAACTTGACTTGACAAAAATTAGGTAAAAATATGGGCGTGCATTAATTGGCATAAGCCGGGTTAAATTCATTGTTGTACATTTTTTTAACATAAAGTGGGAAGCCTTCGATCCAGATCCACCTTAGTTCTCAAAAGTGTCTCCTTTACAAAACAAACAATTTTAAAAATCCGCACTCACTGCCTTAATGCGTTCTTTTCGGGATATTTTGGTACCTCTTACACTGAGAAAAAAAATTGATTGGATTACCCAAAAAGCTGTTATTTGGTTGGTACAAATAAAGCATTGTTTTGTTAAACGACTATTCGGTTCAATTTATTCAAAATTCATCGATTGAAACAAACATTTTTGTTGCACCAACAAAATACACCTTTGAACGCGTGTCACCGCTGATTTGCTTAATCCAACCATTTCTTATTCTCAGTGCAAAAGACTTCTCCGACCGACCTTTCCACATAAACGACGCCACACCGACGTGGTATAATATTGTACCGCATTAATTTGTTGTACATATAAATTACATAACGTCCGCATTGCGCATTAAATCCGGCCATTATCGCTATCAGACAACTATAATTGTTGTACGAGAGTTTCGTAACGACTTCGCATTGATATCGTCCGGCGAGACTCGTAAGAGAGAAGAGCGATTGTGAGAGCAAGGGGGAAGGATTTCGGAGCGTCTCTGGGCACAATCGTACTACACAGCCTCCTCGGATAATGCGTGTTCATATTCCATTATCTGCTTATCGCGGAAAACGAGGTCGCGAGGTCGGTGATAGACGGCTTATTACTCTCGACGGATTTTGTCATAATCTTGCTCGTCGGTTCCGAGCTACTATCGAGAGGTATGTACACGCATATGTAGGCGAACCTACATATGCACGACATTGTAACATGCATGCAACAATGTAAGGCGTACGCCCCATAATGTTGATTGTGAATTGAATCGTCGATAGGAGGCGCAGAAATCGGGGCTGTCGGCTCGCGGAGGGGTGAAAATCACGAGACTGACGGGTGGTTGTTATTGCGCGACTTTTGACATTCCTCGTGAGGCTTTTTTATTAATGGGACGCAGAACGCGACTAATCGGACCGATACGGTAGACACTTTATCGAAAACTTTCCAACGAAAAGTCGCCATAATCGGCTCGGCTTGAACTCATTGAGAAGAATCACCCGGCGAAATTGTTGATGGCATTGTCGTCTACGACCGAGTTTTTCGTCTGTAAACATCGTTTTGGTTGCAGATGTTTGCGGAGAACGCGGGCATAGGTGAGTGGACTTGGTGAGACTGCAAGTGCGAGAAAACTTGAATATTTTGACTACTGTTAGTTTTTTTTATTATCTTTAATGGGTACGAAGTTTGTTTTGGATTTGTATTGGCTGACAATAGTTTTATGCAATAGATAAGTAAGGATTTTTAACAACGAAGAAAGAAACTTTGGAGCCGATTTCGTCCGGTCAGAAAACGCAAGTTTTCCTCTTATAATTGATCGACATTTTGTCTTCTTTGGCATTTTTATTTATCGCTCTTTGGAGCGGTGAATTAAAATTTGTGTCGCCGCTACTTGTAGGCCAAGCTAGGTTAACTGTTTTCAAAAGTCGCCTCTCACATGGCCATTCTTAAATTGAAGAAAAAATTGAACTAATATACGAATCACTCCACAACTTTTTTGGACCAGCTGAAAAGATGAAACTAGACTTAATCGTTTTCTTTTCACGTGCGTGATAAGACAAATTAAGAATAATCTTGACATGGCTGCTCGATTCCCCCATTATACTGAGCCCGTAGAAGGGCTCGTCGTCCGAACTGACTCCACATTCAATATTTATCATTATCATTATCATTAATAATAAATATCGATATGGAGTTTCCATATTAATATTAATTATTATTATTTAATGATAAATATTGATACGGTGTCAGTGGGGAACGCTATTATTTGCGATACCGAAAGTAAAGGTACACTGAGAGGAGCATCTAGTAAATATGATTATATCGCTTGAGAGATATTACCATAGCACATAGGAGTACGGAATTAGCGCACCGCCCTAATATCTACGAATTTTTCGTAGATATTATTTATTTATTTATTTTGTTGACGGGACGAACTCTTTCACATATTAGATTTACAGTCCAGATGACGACCAATATATTCCCATAATATGTGCACATGTCATCGTAGTATATAAAATTAACTATAAAGTTCATTATAATTTTTTCGTAAGCTATTTGTTGCAATCACAAGGAATTAATGTTTTGGTAAAATTATAGTAAAAATTCTTGGAAAATCTTATTTTTACTATATCTTTCTCTCAGTATACTGTTGCAGTTATTATGAGATAGTCAAATTAAGGCCATTCGTACGATTTTTAAAAAAGTGAACACTAAAGCTTCCGGTTAATATCTCGACCGTATAAAAATGCAATCCTCATCAGAAAGAGAGATTTTTTTTTAATTGTTAAAAAACAGGTAGTATTTCGGTGAGACTTTTGATTCTCCAAATCTTTCCCTTCCGTCACCCTCGCCGGAGTTTCCCCTTCGTTCTCACCGCAGCCGTAATCGCTTCGCAAGAGACGAGGATGTCCGTGACTCGCTCCCACCGTCACCGATGCCATCGTTCGGAGTCCACAAAGTCAAGACGACATACAAAAAAAAAGACTCGAGCGAATGGAAAAAAAACAACAGAAACACTGTCGAATGAAATATTTTTAACAGACAACCAGATGCCGTGGGCGCCTCGTCTCGTAACTCGAGTAATTTAAGGGACGGATAAACATAGCAGACAAAAAAAAAGGTACGAGCGGCTCCCTATTGTCGGTGCTTATCTTCGGATCGCTCTCTTTTTTTACTCCCTCTCTTTCTCTCACCGTCGAGCCCCATTGTTTTCTTTACGTTTTCTAATTTACCAATTGGTGCCTCGAGCGAAAAAAGAAAACGATAAATTTACTATATACGACACGCCCGAGAAAACTCATCCTCCGTCTATCTTAACATTGGACTTTTTTTTCTCCCATTCCGTCTAATGACTGTTCTTTTTTAGATTAATCAATCGTGTAATCGTGTAATAGAGCAATAGTGCAATAGTGCAATAGTGCAATAGTGCAATAGTGCAACAGTGCAACAGTGCAACAGTGCAACAGTGCAACAGTGCAACAGTGCAACAGTGCAACAGTGCAACAGTGCAACAGTGCAACAGTGCAACAGT
>JAPYZD010004534.1:0-28197 GCA_030522725.1 Ichneumoninae sp. B BG-2022a | reverse complement strand
TATATCAGATCTGATTGATCATGTCTGATCAGATAAGAGTGATGCAGGCAATAGTAGTACAAGTTTGAATTGAGTATGTTATCCGTGTTATCCAAGTTTTCGCTTATCCGACGTACGCTCTCCCGACATTGCCTCGGGTAAACGGGGTTCTACTGTAGATCGAGCTCGTCGCTCCTTCATCCTTTCCCGGGAATAAACTGGCGTCTCACAAGTACTCGTCTGGCTCACTCGATCTCACAACGAGAAGTGCCCAGAGTATCGATCGACAGCGATAGGTGCGCGGTTGGTGTGTTACTCTGGCGAGCCCCCAAGTCAAGCAGTAACACTCGCGGTCAGTATTTGGATGGGTGACCGCCTAGCCGCACTGACCGGCGCATAAATGGGCGGTTTGGGCGGCAATTTTCTCGAAGATTGGTTATTACCCTGTAGGAACGCCAATCTCTGCGTTCCTACAGGCTCACGGGTACGACAGCTAAAAATCTCATTTCTCCACGTCTTATACTGGTTTAAATACTCTTACATTAAAATACAGAAGCGACAAATATGTTGTATGAATATATGTTGTACAGAAATATAGCGTTACGAGTTTTGCGTTATTCCGCGAGGCCCCTCGACGCGGACGGTATATTCAATTACGATGCAAATAGTTAGGTTCTCTCTTGAGCTTGAGTTTTTATTCAGCTGACGTATCACAGGAAAGCCTCCTGTAGTTCTCTCCTTTACCTCCTGTACCTCCTACACGAACTCGAGCATCGTATTTATCCCTCTCTTGCATTATTATTTGAAATATTTCTCTCATGATCCTTCCGCCAGATGTTGTAATTCTCAGAAGTACACATAGTTGTCGCTTATCCATGTCTTTCTTAACGTCTTTTTTAAAACTCGAAGGAGAATTTACTATACCAGTAAATTCCCCTTAGAGTTTTTTTTTTCTCAAGTATACGAATCTTCAAAGCTGCTTTTGATAATCGGAATCGCGTAGAATTTTTTAAAATATTTTATCACATCGAAAATAATGTTGTTTTTCGCTTTTAGTGCGGGATTTGCATGGCAAATATTAGGCAGGGAGTGAAATCAATGACAGTTTCTTGATTCGCGGGAAAACCATACAGGCTTTTTGGTTTTCCTGCGAAAGGTTTGTTTCAATGCCTATTTGTTGTTAAGTAACGATTTTCGGTATTTACTGGCAGTGACATCAATATTTCTCGATGGTGGTATGGACGTCCCCGGAACTTGATATACTCGATGATGAAATGATAGAAGGCTTTTACTTTACTCGGTGAGAAAATGGCAGTTTTACGCACGCTTTATATGCGTAAAATCCCCATTTTCATACTTTCCCTAACGGAATTGAGATGCCCGTCGGCAGTCTTAAGGGATGTCTAAACTCCCTCTGACTCGCTCTCACACGAACCCAAGGTGCTGTTTTTCTCGCACTCGGCCGCTCGTTGCACGGGTTTAGCCTCGCCTTAAGCACGACCAAGTAGGATAGAGCGGGGCAAAATGGGGCAACGGGGCAAAACGGGGTTTTGGGCAAAACGTTATTTTCCAATAACTTTTGGATGCCCGAATTCGTCCTATCGGATACATCAGGCTTTTCTGCCCAGTTTTACAACCTTGCACAATCCAAAAATGATTGGAAAATTTTGTTTTGCCCAAAAACCCCGTTTTGCCCCGGTGCCCCATTTTGCCCCGCTCTTCCCTACTCGGGGGTGCCTAAAAATTACATTGCGAGATCGTCATTTGACGATCTTTTTTCATCGTTAATAGTGCACGACTATAGATCGGGCTCAGCCCATACAGGCACGGTGGATACCAGTATTTGAAGCATCTACGGTAAACATTTAACTATTACTCAATACCGTCTTCGGGAATATGTCCTCGTTGCTCCAATGCATTGTACCGTAGGCGAAACGGTCTCACTGCAGTGACAAGGTGACACCACGCTACTGCATGTGTCACCTCCGTGTATCTCGTTCGTAGTGAAACGGCGAGAGCTTGTGAAATGTGAATCGGCTAAACTAAGGGAACGAGAGCGGCCTCAAATTCATGCTTCACGCACTGCATGTTCCGAAATCAGTTGCCAGTAGCTCTGCGCCTGACGCTTCGGGCTCGTAACGAACTGTGTTGCTACCTTCGTCGTCCACGTCCTCGTCCTCATTTTCATCCTCTTCGTCGACGGCGTCGGGCCTGCAATTTCTCTCGTTCTCGCTCTCTTCACCAGTAACCCCCTTGCTCGAGAATCCCAAGCTCACTGACAGCTTTAGCCCACGTGAAATGTACGGCGATAACCGAAGGTGCGATTTAGTCGATTCCGTTCCAACCTCTCCACCCGCTGTACCTACGTCTGCTCTCTTGACCGCAGAACTATGACATTTCCAACACTCACCGAGAAATCGATATTTCCCACGAATGAGTATCCGACACCCGTTACTAATATTTAAACGGCACTTTCCATCGTTGATTACATCGTTGTACATTTTTAATTATTCCGTTACGTTCGAAGATTTCAAGGGACGTTTCGCGATGAAAAATTTGGCGATTTTGCGACGCAAAAGCTTTTCCCTACCAAGTTGATGGACTGCAAACGCACCGAAAAACGGACACGTCCGTTGGGGAACAAAACGAACCGTAAAAAACGACAAAACGGACTGTACATTTTTTGTTGCCATTTGGTCTTTTTTCTGTTGCGAAAACCGAAAAAGGACCGAACGATTTTTTTCGAAAAATTTGCTTTGGTCCGTTTACCGTTTTTGCGGTCTGTTTCCTTCCCCCAACGGACGTGTCCGTTTTTCGGTCCGTTTTTTAGTTGTTTTTTTCCCCCTAAAAGCAGCCGTCAACTTGCTAGGGTTTCTACGAGAAAGCGTTTTCTGTATCGATACAATCGATAAAAGATCAATGGTCAGGTAAAACAGTCTGGACCGAGACGTCTGAAAGACCAGACGTGTGACAGTTCGTACTCGAGATATTTAGCCGTGATCATTATTAATAATATCCGCCCCAAAACCAAATACGCGCGTTATTCATACGCTCGGTCGTTACAATATTTTAATAACTGGTTCAACGTTAATTTCTAACATTCAATGGTATAATTCAAGACTTCAAATAGCTGTCAACCACGAGGATATAATAGTTCCCAGAAGTGAGTCGAATTGAGAAGTCAATGACTTGAGATGTCCCCGGAGTAATGTAACTTGAGTAATACAGTGAATGTTAAATAGATGACAAGAGTGATTTCCCGTTGATAATGCCTTCCCGACAGTAATGACTTTCCTCCCTTGGTGAAACTTCTTTTATCGTTTCGGTCGGGGCGCTGTGGCGCCCTCGCTAGCGAACCGTCAGTTGGATCAGCTGATACCCAGCCTATCAGCTGATATCAGCTGATAACCTGTTCCCCTTCCGTTGTGATTATCGATCCGGTTTTGAAATCATCCGTCGCTTATTTGAATAATTTTATAACATTGATTTTTACAACAATTTTTTGGTTGAATAAATTGTTGTGATCAATTTCGTTTTAAATTACAATGACTTAGAAATTTCAATGAAGTTTGTACGCTGTTTCTATCAGAAGTTATAGCCCCTTGCTAGTTAACTTTGTTTAAGTATAAATTCCTATAAATTCCTGATTTTTAACAAACAATTGTTTAACTCTGATTAAAAAATAATGAAGATCTTAAATATTTAATACCGTCTCCTTTCGCATGTGGGAAAAGATTCATATTGATTTTGCGTTTCAATTGAAACAATGGGTATGAACCGAAGGTTTCACGCCGCGGATGATTCTTCTCTAGCAATTCGAATATCCTCATTATTTAATATTGTTAGTTATATGATTGTTGCTATGCTAATCACTGAATAGAATCATTCAGCGATGAATTACGAATTATTCATTATTTTTCGCGCACTTACCTCAGTGATTCTTTTGCTAATGTGATTTTTACTATGACTGGACAATTGTTTTTATTGTATCCTATGCCTTTATTATTTTATTAAAAACATTTATGGATTTTGAGCCAGTTGCGGCAGTGAATTTCATTGAAATTCGAAGGACGTAACAACGGCTAAAAAAAGTATCTAGTTTGACAAGCTGGTTAAATTGATATATGAAACGTCTTTGGTTTTTTTTTTGTTTGACTTTGTTGTATCGTTACTCTCTATTTTTATATAAAAATGTTTGGTAAAAAAAAAAATGTCGAGATTTTAATGAAAACCGTTTCGATTCTCCGCACGCGCGAGCCTATACACTAGGATCTTACTATACGAAGTGGCTCTCCGCACGCCACTCACAACACAAACCGATTCTCTACAAACTTATTGCCGGCATTCGATTCTCCATAGGTCCGGTAATACATGTTTCGTTTTCTACGCATTTTAAGTTTTTTTAAACAAATTACTTTTTGGTTTGGCGCACCAATCGACTAGTTGAGTTGCAGTAGTTTGTCAGAAAACAACTCAAATCCAAACCAGAGTTTTACAGTTAGTTGATCCGCGAGGGTAAGTATGTATAGTACCGAAATTGCGGACAATGAATTCCTAGAGAATTTGGCGTATGGGGTAACGAAAGTGGAGAATGGAATTGTGTAGAAAAGAGTGGTTTGCCAATAGGTCTGTTCGTTTTCAGGGTAAGCTGAGGCAGAGCTCTCGGTTTTACGCGGCAAGTATATATATATTTGTTAGATATATACATATACCCTCCACGTAAAATCGAGCGACCTCTTCAAGCTTACTGCGAAAAGGGCACAAACCCAGTGTTTCGTTTGAGAGTTTGACCAGCCGGTAAGTATGCCCGACGACGGAAGAATACAGTCTCGCAGCGCGGTCGGTAACTGAATTAATGGGTCTGTAAATCCGTAAGATAGCGATACCCGCTCTTTTCCGCAGGCAATCCGTTCGGTATGTAGAAATACCACGTGGAGTCATTCAGCCAGGGAAGCTAGTTATCGCCACTCTAAAATAATACATCGTTGACGTTTCTCTTCTTTCGCAGCACGGCGTGAAGTAATATGTGTCGGAAAAATCCTCGTCGGCTTCGCGATTAATGTTATCGGTTCGCACACGTCCGGAAACAATTATTGCGACTCGGGCCCCACAATCGGTTCGTCCGAGCGTCAGCACACACACACACACACTGGGTGGGGAAAATCAATATGAAAAGCTCGCTCGAACAAGTCACGAGAGCACCACCGAGATATATCTCGCGTATTCGCGGAACGTGAAAAAAAAATTTACCAACAAATAAACACAGCTCTCACAGTACACCGGAAGTGCTACGCTCCAACATATGCCAGTTCAATGCAAACGCGGAGACGTCGTTAAAATTAACGAACAGACAACATAAATGCGTAATAAATAAATAGCGATTATAATTAATAATAAAAAAATGTGGTAATGTTCCTTGAGCTTAGGAGATTGTCGGAGAGTGAAAAGTTGATTCGCATGGAAAATTAGTCGTCCAGCGAAGGAACACAAAATCAACATCTTCAAAGATATCGAAGGTAATCTTCGATGAGATCCTTCACGTGACACAAGAATCGGAGGATACCATCGCAGAAATGTTTGCGCAACGCAGTATCCTGACGATCCTCCTCGGACTCCAAACTGCGCTCGTCCTGCGTACGGACTCGTCTCTCGTACTATGTACGCACATAACGGGGACGTTTAACACGGACGAGTTCTTTCGCTTCCTCATGAAATTTGGCTTTCAACAGACCGATCGTCATCACCAGCGAGACTCGTACGGCTACATATTCGGCAACGTTACGTCACGCCAAAACTTTTCACAGCCGATTACGCTAGCTGTTCTTGATCGAGGACACTTTCTCGAATATTATGGCAATCGTACGGTCAAGGACCGAGGCCAAGCGTGCGCAAGAATGTTCGACACTCTTAATCAAAGCTCATACGACGCGCGTTGCAATACGGACGGCCAAGATTTTTTGAGGTAACGCCAAATGTTAGGCACGGAGCAGGGTAAAATGGACTATGGTTTTTCATGGTGTCCGGCGGTCCTTGAAATCCTTGAAGTCCATGGAACTGTCCTTGAAAATGTCCTAGAATATCCTTGAATTTCACCTAACGTCCTTGAAGTTTTTATTTCTCAGCAAATCTGAATTTGATTCGAAATTTAGATTAGTAGCGACAGTCCTAAAAAAATGTGTCTCTCAGTTATGAAGAGATATATATATATACATATACACATTCCTACACAGCGAGTGGTTTTTTTTACGAACCGATTGAAACATAAACAAAAAATTGTTATTGAACTAAATATTATTTTGTACGTCACACACGATATCCATATTTTTATTTCTTGTAATTGTCCCAAGACAACCTGGAAATATTCTGAAAATGTATTGGAAATTATCCTTGAATGTCCGTGAATTTCACACTCACTTTTTACTGGGCACCAGGTTTTCCAATTCTTTTCTTTATGATACACAAAAAGCGCACATAAAGTCACATTTCGAATGAAGGAACCTGCTCGATTTTTCCCCAATGATCAATTTTTTTTTATTGCTCTTGCTATTATTATGTGTACGAAGTTCTCCTTTAACAAGTTTTTCCTATAACGCAATAAATGGGCTAGATATTTTTAAATCCCCTGGAAATCCATATCTTTGTGGACACAGGGTAAAATTAGAGACGAGACCATACCACAGAAACCCATGGAAACATACTTTATCAAACCGGGTTGTGAATGCACGGAAGGCATTGCCAGCCAAAGTGATTGCATCAGAGACAATCAACTAATCTAAAAATAGACCTAATAAACACTTGACTACTTAATGTTAACGATATGATACAGATTTTATAAGTTATTAACTTTGTTTCTGTAAATAAATAATAATAATTAACGAATAATATAATACATCTACGAGGAAAACTCTAGGATTGTTTAGTCAACAGACGCAAGTTCGTGGATATCACAGGGTTCACTTACTTCTTGCATTACATATTTTCCTTACAACAAAAGGGTAATTATCCCCTACAAAGCAAATCCTTACATACTGTTATACCTACATTAAGTCATTTGGCTTTCTCTTTTTGCCCCACTTTAAGTTTCTTTCAAAGTGCGATAATACTTTATATTTCTGGTTTGTGATTTCTGGTTTTTTTTTTTTGTTTCCAGGAGAGTACCATGTCCAAAGGGAGAATTGTGCAAAGACGAGGACTCAAAATGGAACGTCATAAGAGACTACCAGTTCACATACGTCATCCAGGATCTCTGGCAGCCGAGGTTTTGGTACATGAGCCTGGTTGCATGCTACAGAAACGAAACGACTTGCCAGTGGGAGCACTTTGACCAATCGCTCCAGTTGGATTATGACATATGGCTGGTCAATGGGAATCCAAATACGAGCGGATTGAACAGTCTGACTTATCAGTTCTCCTGCGATCGACAAAACACTGTGGAGCTCTATTTGCTGTTTTTCATATGTTACATTATACTCGTGCCGTTGCAACTTTACGCTGTTAGACTGCAGAGACATCCGGTAACAAGACTGTTCACCGTCAGCTTGCTGCTCGAGTTCGTTGCGATATGCTTGATTCTCATTCACGTGCTGAAATTCGCCCTCGACGGCGTTGGATACACGCAGCTCGAAGTCGCTGGTGATATCTTCGATATTCTATCACGTGTAAGAGTGCGGCTGGTTCCGTTGTCTGATATATCTTTATTAGCGGTGAAACTATCTTCGGAAATTTGAATTTCGAATCAATTCAATTAGCGTACTATTTACACACCCACAATTTTTATTTAAACTTTTTAATTGAAGTATTCTTGAAAATTTTTATTAACACTCGATTAATGAAAGGGTCGCAAATATACAAAATTATAGAGATGTGCATTAACACGGTATATCAAATTTGATACACATCATTGAAGAAAAATTAATGGATCAGTATATTAAACATGTCTGAAAAGCTCGATTAAATATGCCGTACATTTATTTTAACTTCAAGTGGTATATTAAAATGTATTAAATGCAACTTTTTACAAGGGATGTATCGGCTAGTTGAAAAAAAAATTGTATTCCGTTGTGTCGAAATTGTTTCGACAAATGTACACGTTTTTTTGGGGAGTAATTTAAAAAACGCTGGATAGGGTGATAAAATAATCGGCTAATCATCTTTCCTTGACTGATACAATTATATTTCAGACGAGCTTTATGCTGCTTCTACTTCTACTTGCCAAAGGCTGGGCCGTAACACGGATGGAGCTGACGTGGAAACCTCTAGTCTTTGTCATATGGCTATGTTACGGTGTCGTTCACATACTTCTGTATGTTTGGAACATGGTAGGTGAGAAAGGTGGTAGTAGTAGAAAAGTTTACCGAAAAAGTTAAATTTTCACTTTTTTCCTCGTTATTATTATTTTTTTTTTCACAAAGCTCATCCTCTATGTGGAAGTATCTTCCGTAATTATTTGAGTTCCTTGTACAGGAGCAAGAGAAAATTTATTAAGATGTTCCTTACTTTGCATTATGAAGAAAGTTTAGTAACAGTCGTACCTTCGTTTTGTTTATTATATATTTATATATAATATCGTCGAATACGTTTACCGGTAAATTCCTGGAGTATTTATTGTGGAAAAAAATTGGATCTCGGTGACTGAGGTCGAATAAGAATAAAAAATAATAATCAATAATTGTTAGTAATATTAATAATTTATTATTATTGTTGTTATTATTATTATTATTATTATTATTATTATTATTATTATTTTGCTTGTAATTATTACCGATTCGTTATTAATCTATGAATTAATTTGACTTGAGAAAATAATTGCGTAAAAATATCCCCGCGAATTTATCAGCGTAAGCTGAGTTATTTTTCTGTAAATTCATTATTAACAATTCTGCTTCGTTTTGATGAACAAAAGCTGTTACGATTTTAAATGTGCCAAAACATCGGAACAATATGTTAAAAAATATATATATGGGTATGTGTGTGTGTGTGTGTTTGCGTGGGTGTGTGTGACTCGAAAAATTGAAATTCCTATAACTTGAGAACGACTTGAGCTATCATACTGAAATTTCTAAGGTAGGTAGAGGGGCCAATCCTCAAAGTTTGGATTTTGCACGCTTTTTAACTTTGTCATAAAAGTCCGTACGTCCATCAACTCTTACATTTTTTAAGCTATCAAGCTGGAACGTTGTACACAAAGGCACTATTATCGACCGACGGTCCCTACTTAATTTGGAGACCATTGAGCGAATCGTATAAATTTTATGAGATTTAGAATCTTTTGAATTTTACGCAAAAGCAATATTTTTATTATGGCGAGAGTTTCCGTATTAAACATTGACTTAAAAATAAAATAAGTGGAACATTCGCTATCAGAGGGAAAAAATGAAATTTCTTCGATCCGAAGAAAAAACTTAAAATTTTATAGGGAATCTTTCTAATGAATATTTAAAAAATTAGTGAATTTTCACATTTTCAAAGAGCTATATTTTTTTTTAAACTTTATCTATAATTGAATACGTACCATTACCTTGTTGCTCGAATTCAGATATGATTTCGAACATGAAAAAGACACGATATTATTTTTTTTAGATTTATAATGCGCACACACAAAGTTTCTTTTCTGAAGGCGATTCTCCCTGTAATCGCAATAATTTTCAAATCCTTCAAAAATCCTTGAATTAGATTTTTCGAAGCTTCCTAGACTCTGCGGTATTGGATCTGAAGAATAAATCCTTTGGCAAATTCGATCGTTAACCGATTTTCTCTGTTTCAGACCGAAGTCGACATAATCGAAGATATCGACGAGTACCAGACATGGCCAGGCTGGTTCATACTCTTGTTCCGCAGTGCCATCATGATATGGTTCCTTTTCGAACTTCGTAACACAATGACGTACGAGCACAATACGCAGAAGCTCAATTTTCTGCTGCACTTTGGTGCATCAGCACTCGTGTGGTTTATATATTTACCGATTATAGCCCTCATAGCACTTCCGGTCAGCGCACTGTGGAGGTTCAAGCTTTTACTAGGTAAGGATTCCGCTTTTCATTCATTTTCACAAGTCCGTGTCAGTCTGAGGTGTTTATTTGTTTATTTACTTTCTATTTATTAAAATATCTATTACTAATCTATTTAAGGACATGTGATACAGACTAAGTCCGTAAAAAACGGTTTCCCTGTTTTCTCCGCACCTATTAATATTTCAGACAAAAGGAAATTAGGTTTTTATGTATCGGTATATAGTCTACGAAAACCTAATTTGCTTTTGTCCAGAATATTTATAGTCGCGAAGAAAATAGGGAAACAGATTTGTTACCGACCGACTCTGTATCACATACCCTTCATATTTAATATTAACCCTTTATAAGTCACACCTCTATTCCCACTCATAGGCTCAGCGTTCGTTAGTACCGTTTCGGTACGGTTTCGGGTAGTGTGAAAAAGTTTGCAGATCAGAATATTAAAAATTGTAATAGTTAAATTAAAAGTAAATACAATTTGTCTTCTTCGACCTGCAGATGTTTTAGATGCTCCCCCATAACAATGATAATAAAGTTCATGTCGATTTCGGGAAAAAAAACGTGTTTAATTTTTTTAGCAGTAAAAAAATTCCAAGTGACCACATTCGTAACGGGGTTCTAACCACCTTAAAAATCTGCAGGCCGAACAAGACAAATAGTATTTATTTTTTATTTAACTATTACAATTTATAATATTCTGATCTGCAAACTTTTTCGATTGTGCGCAACAACGTTACGAACAATCAATCGTACGGGATTTTTGTAAACGATTTTTTATGTGACATTCTCAGATATTCAAGGTATGGGCGATGCCAGGTGTATGGGCAGATCTGGCCTATTGTACGAAATTCATGCGAGCGCACCACGACTCGCTACTATTAATAGTAATGGTAATTATTTTATTTTTCACAGGTATCACCTATTCTGCAGACTGTTACGCGTATTGTGTTATGGCTCATTTGCTCTGGCCGACTCGGAGCGAGCAATACTTTCTTCTCGCCCAGGGCGCCGACAACGGCGATGAATTGGACGAATTTAACGAGGCTCCCCACGTACTGAACAACTACGTTGAACCATCCGAAGACAAAATCATAGCCTAATGCACGCGAACGGGGTATATCGACAAAGTGAATTGGCAAAGGAATGACGAAATGGTATATTAAAAGAAAAAAAACGAGACAGAACAATTGAAAAGACGATGTGTCGTACGTTTGCCAAACGGCGCAACTCGTGGAAACGAAGATACTCCGAAATGTGTTATTTGAGACTGAAGCACCCTAGACAAGCACACTCGAGTAAGCTGTCCAGGCTCCGTAAGTTTTAGAACCCGAATATCACGTGAATTTACAAAAATCTACCCGCACGCACAGGCAGGCAGACACACACGAACATACACCACACACTAAATCCGCAGGATAAATAAGAGTCCCGAAAACCCGCGAAAACGATTTATACATGCTACGAAAACAAAAAATTTCGACGATTACCAAACTATTTTGCAATTGCCTTATTACTCTCGTTTATAGCAGAGTTTATTAGTGTCGAGGGATACAAAAATATATATATATATATATGTATATATATATATATATATATATATATATGGACTGCGATAGAGTTAATACAGAAAGAGCATGTTAAGCTTCATAGTTGTTACTGGATGTGTAATAGTCGTGGTGATTTTAGCCAATTTCGGGCACATGCCGAATTTTGTCAGTACGCGCGTAGTTTGCAATACTGATACAAAAAGGGGCAGTTTTCATCGTGTTCCTATTAAAAATTGGATATGCCAGTGCGAGTGGAAGATTCTGAGAGAATCGTCACAACCCGGAAAAAAAAATTATCATATACCATTCATATATAATTAATATTAATAATAATATTGATTCGTTAATGAATAGTAATTAATTTATTTTTATTGTTTTTACAATTATTATTGATGTAATATTAATATTATTAATTATCGTACAATTTTTCCTGGATCGCACTTGTATACTTCAAGTTTAATATAACCACCGTTTTAACCCTTTGTCTGCGCACTTCCCGAAAGGTCCGCGCTCGTCATACTGGGTATAAAATTGAGCCCATTCCAAAAATTATTCGAAAATTATCTGTCAATTGAAACAAAAAAAATGGAACATTGTTCGAACATTCGGGACGATATATCATGTCATAACTCAAGGGTGGCCGGGGGACTCGTCGATTTCTGTCGAAAAAACGTGGTCGGTAACAAAATCCCGGGTAAAAAATTGCGTGTTTCGCCTGAAATCTGAATAACATCATGTAAAAAAAAATTGGAAATGTTTTGAATTTGCCGAATCAATGAGACCCACGGTGATAACAAAGGGTTAAACCGAACTGTGCAGCGATCCTTGTATCTTACGTAAATACATATTTTGATGGCAGATATAAGGAAACTGGTGTAAATTGGAAACAGGGTGGAAATATGGGGCTCCCAATCTGCCGCGGCACATCCTTCGTGCATTCTTTTTTTTGTGATTTCCTCTATAACTCACCGACACACGGATTGCAATGGTTTCATTATTTTTAGATTCTACAAAAACTTAATGATTTTCTGCAATACCAACGCCACTGTGATATATAACAAATATGAACTTGACGTAACATTTCCGTAACAACGGATACATAACATTTGTCACGAAGCAAATGTTGTGTTTTTTTTTCTATTCACTTGTTATTTGCACCATGAATTAATTTTATTTTGTAAGGTGAGAAAGTGGGGTTTTTACGCACGCGAGGCGTGCGAAAAACGTTTTTTGCCCTCGTGGAGTAATGCACTATTGTACTTCCAAAACTCCATAAATGAAAATAACATGAGTCGGTTGTTTCTAATGAGGTCTTTGTGTATTCATTTGTAAAAAACAAAAAAAAAAAATAACGGCACGTTTCGTTTCGCAATAGACCTCCTCTTCGATAAATTTTCAGTATTATCGGAGTTGATCGAAAAACAACGATGTGAGCAAAAAAAAACGATTTTCGCCTGGGAAATATTATTCTGTGTAATAATTTCCCGAAAATCATATATTAAGGGGCTACATTTGTATGTCGGTCTGTTCTCCGGGGTCAGAGATGTCACACAGACTCAGTCGGTAACAAATCAGTGTTTCTTTTTTCTGTGCGACTGTTAATACTTCGGACAAATTCAAATTCTGTTTTCGTAAGGTATATACAGATGCATGAAAACCGAATTTCCTTTTGTCTGAAGCATGGATCGTCGCGTAGAAAATAGGGAAATCGATTTGTTATCGACTGAGTCTGTAACATATGCCCTTAATTCCCATTAGGCTTCCTTCACGGCTTAAGTCCTTTATTTTTAAGTCCCTTGGGCATCTCATAGCGGGTTATTGTATCCAGTACGCTTCGCGCGCCATCGTTGAATTACGTACGTTTTCTTATTTGCCTCGAGCGCCCCGGTGTTCTAAATTAATATTATACAAAAGTTCAATAATTAGGGTGAAATCATTGATAGGGGCCGGGGGTCAATAATAAGTGCTTTACCCACTCGTTTCTAATTGCCAATTAAAATTTAATTAACGTTAATACATTCAGAAAGATATAATGCATCATTCATTTACGAAGTGCTGAGGTATTGGGAGATTAGTAAATAATATGGCAAAAAAATACGTTTGGCATTGATTATTGAAATTAATTGTTAAAATACGCTCGAGAAAGAACTGCACTCGTGAGAGCCACAATAACTCGCTGGTTTTGTAAATAAAAACTGCGATGACGGAATAGTGTCAAAACCATTGAGTAAGGATATGCTCATCTGTTACGCAAATGTTACATCATTTCACGGAATTGTAAAATATGTTTTTCTCTGCGACTCGTTTGAGCGAGATATAATTTAACACTGGTGTATCACATGCCATGTCTCTAAACATTGCATTAGATTTTATTTTGTGGGATGTAAATCACTGGTGCAAGATTGTGTTCGGTGGAGGTTTAACGATTACCGTTGCGGTGGAGTGCTGTGTTAGTTGATTATAATTAGACGCCCGCTTCGAAAAATTTGATTAAAGCAAAATCGAAAATGTTTTTACGCGATACATGAGGTATAAATATGAATGATTATATGACCACTATAAAAAAGATCGTATGAAAATTAATGTACTGGGCTGGAAGTTTTTATTTAAAAACTGGTATATTAAATTTAATGTACAATTGTCATGAAAAATTGATGATTGATTCAGTGTCTTAAAAATATTGGGAATACTTTATTTTGAATAGTTTACTTCAATTTCAATGAAAAGGTACATTAATTTGTCATCATTGTTTCATGTAATTGTACATTGAATTTAATGTACCAGTTTTTGCATAAAAACTTTCAGTCCGGTACATTAAATTTACAATTTTTTTTACGGTGACGTTGCAATATACATTGTTAAACAAAAATGTAAATTTAATGTACAATTGTGATGAAAAATTAATATACTATACTGTATATACTATACTTTAACAGTGAAATTAAAGCACATTATTGGAATTAAAGTACTTTTATAGTAAAATTAAACTAAATTATTAAAAGTATAGGATTTCTAAAGTTTTTAATATACTGTACATTAATTTTGTATCACAATTGTACATGAAATTTAATATACCAGGTTAAACACAAAAATGCACAGTATCAGCACATTACATTTCAAACATTTTTTTACGGTGTAGGCAATTACCCCGATAGACATGCGCCACGAAACGGTCACAGTTGGCGCTATATTGGCGACATGTGCTGCGCGTGTCGCAAATATTGCTACAACTACATCCGTTTCGTGGCACTTGTATATCTGGCCTACCCAGAGGCCGGAGAAAGAAAAAACCGAATTGCAAAATAATCCTCAAAATCAATTAAATTTAAATAATTGAAATCGTTTAAAAGTTCTTGAATTTAGTTTACTCGTAAAAATTCCCGGAAGTCTTCACGAATTTAAATCCTTGAAACTTTGATTTTTCGTTCGGTTCACAAAATTATTTAATTTTTTTTTACCTTTGCAATTAAGCATTAAGAATGTGTTCGGTGGAAATGTGATGATTGCCATTGCATTGGAGTGCTGTGTTACTTTATTACGATTAGGCGCCCACTTCTAAAAATTCGATTTAAGCAAAATTGAGAATTTTTTGAAGCGTGGGACACGTTCCGTGTCCCGTCAATCATGTGGTGTAAATATGAAATATTATATGACGATAAAATATAGGCAAGTTGGTCGGGAAAAAGATAACCGAATCGCAAGATAATCATAAAAATAATTAAAGAATTATCACACCACATATGTGGCGTCGAACGATTTTTGACATAATTTAAATCCTTTAAAAGTTCTTGAATTTCGCTTGTGAAGAGTCCTGGAAATTTTTCTGGAATTTTTTGTAGATCCTTGAAATTTTGATTTTTCTTTCTTTTCACAAAATCGTTTAACTTTTTTACCGTTGCAAGCAAATATGAGCGTTGGGCAACGCACAAACCCGGATACAACACCCATTACAGACATACAAGGAAATAGTGTGAAATATTTATATTTTTTAAATGATTTCAGTAACACCGTCGATCTTTCCAAAATACTACGGAAATAATTAAAAAGTATTTCGCGCTGTATCGGTAACAGAAACTGTAATGAACGTTTTTTTTAACCATGCTAGCCATTTACGTTCAAAATCAAATTCCTGGCGTAAACTTCAATTTATATCCGTGTCATATGAGGATTTACGTTTAATACGTAATTGTTAGCACTCGTGAAGAAAATTACTTACAGTTTTTGTTACCGACTGAGCTCGATGAAAAGTCTTATCGAAAGCGGATATAATTTTTCACGCGCATCCCAGTGTCAGAGAAAAAAAGTCTATGACAGACTCCTTACCGACCGGGTCCGGGTTGGGTGGACAAACAATTTTTAAAAAACAGCTTGAAGTGGTTTCAAAGACCGCAGTCGGTAACAAAAACTGTAATTATTTTAGCGACGTTAATAATTTTTGGACAAACGGAAATTGTCAGACTCTCCATCTATCGTTTAAGGAGCTCCTAAGAATTTGCGTTTCCCCGAAAAGGTTTAGCATCCCAGGAAAACAATTTGCCATAGCCCAGCATTCTAAAAAAAATGGAGATAAGAGATGAAAATAACCAATGAGGTTTTCATTCAAGCCAATGCTCTCGGATAAGTGTAAAAAAAAGTAAAATAAAAAAGAGTATCGTATTTACACCAGTTTCACTTTAATCTATGGTTGTTACATCGAGTCGGGATAATACACATTTCAGATTCCTCTACTACATGTCTGACCTCGATAAATAGTTACACCCAGTTGATACGTACTTTATTTATACTGTCTTTATTACAATCATCACTTAGAGAAATGTGCACAAGAGAGATTCGTTCATGGGTTTGAGTACGAGTTAAATTTGTGACAAAGTATGATTCGTGCTGTTTCTACCTCGCTACCACATATATATGCGGCCAAGAGTGAGCCATTTTTTGACGGCTTGTATTATTTGGATTTATTGGTTTTTTTTTTGTTTCGGTAACTCGTGATAGATTAAGTTTGTCACTAATGCTCAACATCATGAAAATTCATATAAACTGTAATGCTATTTTTCGGGCTCACAAGAAAATTGGATTCCTCCGAGTGGCTAATAGATATGCAGATACGATAATCCTATTGTCGCTGTTATACAATGTTAAGGGAGGGTGAGGCAAAATGAACCTGCCAAGGGCTTCGGAGAGTTTCTCTCGGTTTAACTTTGAAGTGCTAGAAAATGAATCTGCTGCGAGTGGCCCGGTTGAACAAGATTTATTAACAAAACAATGGACGTTTTCTAAATTTCATTAGAGCCTATTTCCGCACTACGTGTTTACTTTACCCCACTCTCCCATACATTTTTTTTTATTTATTTATTTACGGGAAAACCCCTTATACATTAAAATTTTTTTACAATTGGGATAAAATTTCAAAGATATAGTAACATGTAACTTGTAACATTTGTAACAGTATATAATTTATAAAAATTCATTATAATTCATGATTTTACATTATTTATCTTTTTTATACAATTTGTTTCGAGATGACAGTATGACTATGAATACGATTTCAAGTAGAGATATTTAACGAATTTTCCAATTTTTCTCGAAATTGTTTTATCTGAATTGTAATCGCTACATCAGTGCTCGGGCATGGATATCATTTTTAGCATAAAAAAGTACTCACGTCGATTTGTTTCTTTTCGATTTTTGTGGACAAGTGTCGCCTTAAAGGGATCCATCAATTCTAGGTAAAAAGCTTATTTTATGTTTTTCTTCACAATAAAAAATTGGATCAAAAAACCCCTATCAATGAATTGTTCCCAGCGATGTCCTGATTACGGGGAAAATTCCCCAAGGCCGAATATAAACAATCAAAGGAAGAGTTCCTTTTTTTAAATATAAACAAATGATATAGCGAAAAAAAACCGAACTTTTACCATTTCTTATATTCGGACTTAGGACTAGAACCGTGGGGGATTTTGCAACCAATTTTTTGTACCTTAAAAAAAACGAATTTAACGTCTATTTGCCTGAAAACAATGAAACCCAGTCACTCGTATGCTTTCCCTTTCCCTTTTCAATTTATTATTAACGCGCCGGAATCTCTGTCAATCCCGCGAACATCCCTTTTCGCGTACTGAAACTTATATTGGTCCAATAACGAAAAGTGGACCGAGGTTTTGAATAATCAAGCGAGGGATTTCTTTTTGTAAATCCTCCATCTCTTTGTTAATACGACTTTTTCCTACAACAATTATTGCTCAAACTTGTATGAAAAGAATTAGATCTTAGTAACAAAATCTATATCCCTTGTTTTAAAAGCGATAAAACAAAAACAAAAAAAAACAACAATAAAAACAACACAAATTTATATCCGGCATTTACACGTATACACATATAATGTAAAGTCGATACAGTATTTAAAATCTCTCTATGTACTTAGCGTTAGTCCTATCGAGGAACTACAGACGAAGTCGAAAATGCGTCTGGGTGATTCATCATCGATTCGTGATTTTAAAAAAAAGGTTGTGGACACCGCATGTGGGGGGGGGGGGGAAGCCAATATCGACGAAAATCAAGAATCTCGAGATTAGCGAGGAAAAAGTGAGAATCGTCTGACCGAACAATTAATAGAATTAATGAAAAGCATATAGATTTTAATTATAATATAATATAGTTTTGTATATCGTGAAACGGAAATTAGCGCCAAGCGAAAGAGAGTTTATCCTACGTTAAAATATAGTTGTAGAATAAATAATAATAACCGAATGTAAAATTTAAACTGGTGTGATGCATGAAATTTACATGATGAACATTTGAGTTTCCAAACCCATCCGATAATTCGCCGCTGCGTAGTATATTTGTACCGAACAAAACTGTATCAAAGCAACACGGAAAAAGTAGCCATTTAATCGAGAAAATATGTCCATTGTAGTGATAAATGACAATTGTAAGATCCCTGTAACAGCAATTCCATATGTACGAGAATTGTTTTTATTTAGTCTTGTTCCTTTTTTTTCAAGTTTAATAAACAAAGCGGCGATTTGCCAGAAGATGTACATATTTTATATCTTATATTATAAATCTAGCGCTTCTGGTGGCTCGCGAGCTTGCATGAAATCTCGAAAAAAAACTTAAAATGATCAAAGCCTGGGCTGGAGTCCAAGGGGACTTAGAATAATCAAGACCTGGGCAGGAGGTCCCTCCCCCCTCGTTATAGATTTCAACCCTTATTATTCTAATTTCTAACTCCTTTTAAAAAACTTATGTCCTCGCGATTTTAAGCACCGCTTAGGGGCTTACGCCACATTAAATGCGTAAAAACGCACGCTAACTTCGTGATTTTTTTTCTCAGATGTACGCTTTAACGATTTGATTTTTTCAGGGTAGACGAAGAATACATTACAGAACATTTACGAATTTTTTCATTCAATTTATTTGTTATTATGTATGTTTTTTAACGGTTGGCGTAAAATTTTTTTTTAAATCTGATTTCAATTCAGACTTAAGTTCGAATTAAGATAGATCTTAAGTTCGATCTCAAGAGCATTCTTAAGTTAAAACTAATGTCTTAAAATTCGACCCCAAGTCCATAGACAAAAGTCTATGTTCTCTGAATCGCATTCATTACAGATTTTAGTTACCGACTGAGTCGTTTCACATGTCCGTAAGAGCATGTGAAATGCTATGGAGTGCGATCGGGATAGCATCAGTGGCGCTCTCGGCGGAGCGAGAGGACACGCTGAGGAAGTGTTTCACATGCTCTTAAGAGCATCTGAAATACCGGGGATGGTAATAAAATCTGTCATCAACTTTTCTCACCGATTCTGATATCTGCGGTCAAAAGAAAAGTCAAAAGAAATGATATCCACTTCCGATGACTTTTCTTTTGATCGTATATGCGAGAAACCATGATAAAAGTTGATTCCAGTTTTTGATACCGTTTTTGATTCCGGGATGGATGGGGAGGGAGGTGTTTCATATGGTCTTAAGGGGAAGCTAAACACGTATGTGAGCGAGTGAGACAGAGTCAAAACTTCGAATTCATTGTTCTCCGAAATGATACTATAATATGAAAAACGACTCGCAGGTCTCGCAGGTCGCGTTCACCAAAAATGCAATGCTCCCCGCAACTAATTTTTTTTTATTTTATATAAAACGGTTTTGGATAATAATGGATTAAAAATATTTGGCAGTATTCTTCATCTTTAGTCACACCTTAATGATCACTCATGGACAGACGAAGCCGACGTATTAACTGTTGCACTATTTTGTCAAAAATCAATATATATTTTTTTGTTTAATTGTACCAAAATAGAAATTAAAGGATCTGAGCAACACGTCCGTCGATGATGCCAATAAAAGTACTATTATAGAAAAGTTAAACATTTTAGAAACAGAATTATATAAACAAATTTTGTACCAGGCCCAAGGACGGTCATCTGGGCTTAATATTTCTATAATGTTACAGTAATTTCAAGTCTGCAGTTAGATTATCCACAACGGTTTTATGTGCTGGACCAATTCCTAAAACAGATATTGTTCCAGGTTGAAGCTGCGTTCTCCCCGCATCCCTTATAACAGCCACGATGAGACCAGCTTTTTTAGCGTCTCTGGCCAAATTCAGCAATTCTCTTTCATCCGGAGTTCGCAGTACTATTTTTGGCTGACCGTCGAGCAACCAGGCTTTCAACGATTGCTGCTCGCCTCTACTGGACGAAGCTTGACGATAGCACTCCAGAGCGGCATGGGCGCACTGAGCTCCCACTTTACCCTTACCCATCGCTATATCGGTTCTTACGACTATGACCATTTTGTATCCGCCTTTGTGCAACAGAGTCAAGAAAAATAATGATTTTAGGTTTTTCAGGATCGAGGCCATGGCTGCCGAAATATGAGCTATTGGCGAGCGTTCGCCTGTTGTTTGCGTTGATGAATCGTCATGCATTCCTTAAACTTCTGTACTTGATCCTGACACTTTCGCCAATCTTGCGTAGCGGCTATACATTCCTAAAAGAAAAGGTGTCAGTAAGTTCATCAAAGAAAAAATTTTGATAAAAAAAAACAATGTTTGATTCATTACCTGAATTTCGTAGTGCAACTCGATGCAACCAGTTTTCTTAAGCATGCGCTCGACGGGATCCTCGATATCGTCGTTGACCTTTTCCACTTTGACGGGAACCGTCATGCTATATTTATTGTTTTCTTGTATTTATTTTTTACTCATGAATCAACGAATTTTCGTGGTGCCGAAAATGTTTAGAACTTATCGAGGCATGCTTCGCAGACGATCTTGGGAGACAGAGCAAGACAGAGGGCGATGTTCGATTAATTCGGTTGGCCAGACTGCGGAGAGAAGAGCGAGGAACGTGCGTGCCAGTAAAGGTGGTAATTTACCGAATAGAAAGCTGCAACCCCGGGCCGAACGTCGTTGGTTGATTTGTGAAATAGTGCAATGCTAAGTGGATTTGTAATGTACTACAGGACGATGTGAGCTTTCTTCGTACACTGTGTGTTCTGTATTATCGGCAATTATATTAGTTCTGTCACTTGACCTAGTAGCATAAAACCAGAAGGGAGAAGAATAAAAAATGGCATTAGTTACTAATTGTATCGATACAATGACTAGTTACGTTAAAGATTGTTTTAGCAAATAACGTCTTGTTAATCGGTCAAATTATCAATCTTAAGATGAAGTAAAAGTCACGTGAGGGACCATGAGTGTGAGAGAGATAGTTGCAATTTTCAAATTAACTATATTCAGTGGTGCTAATTTCTTTGAGAAAAAGAATTTATTTATTTCATTTCTCAAAAAAAATTAGCACATTGACTAAAGTTAGTTTGAAAGTTACATCTATCTCACTCGCACGCACAGCTGTTTCACTTCTCCTTAAGGCCATGTGAAAGATGTACCACGTGTCATATGAATGCGAGGTATATCGATGCATTTTTCGAATCAATGCCATTTAAGGGCATGTGGTACAGACTCAGTCGGTAACACAACGCCTTCCCCGTTTTCTCCAAAACGATTGATACGACGAGCAAAAGCCTAATTTGATTTTGGTCGAAGCATCAACCATCACGGAGAAAATAGGGAAAGCGATTTGTTACCATCGGAGCATCGATACGTATGTATCACATGCCCTTGAAGCCATTTAAAACGGCAGCATCGTCGGACGCGGTATTAAATTGTATATCCGCTAATCTTTTGCTTTTTTTCGAAAAGTCTACGCTCGCATTGATTACAGATTTTGGTTACCGACTGAGTCGTTTCAAATGTCCTTAAAAGAAAAGAACGGGTCGCCCCTAGTGTGGGTATGAGTCCCTTCAAAGAGTTTGCAGAAGAAGAAGAAGAAAAGAAAGGTCCCATCGGAAACGGTCATCATCTCGACTTTCGATGAGACTTTTCTCTTGACCGTACTTCCCAGAATTCGTGAGAAAAATTGATTACAGTTTTTATTACCGACCGCGGTTTTGCGCATGTTCGTAAAAATAAAATGATCGTTATCCGGCAACTTCACCGGTAAAAATGGCAGCTAATATAATTACCGGTAAAGTCACAACACTAAGTACAACCGGTATAACCTAGGCGGCTATGGTTCATCGCGAGAATTGCTGGGGTTCTTTCGGCACAGCAATCAGTGGCAGACTAAATTTGTAAACATTGCGCTTTCATATCTTTTCGTCCCAAATCGCAGTCGGCCTGTAGTTTATTTAATTTTATATATAAAAACGTAAAACAAACATATGACATGGACGGTCGTTTAAGTAACTTAAACTCGATACTTTCGTTGGCCAAGACATGGTTTGTCAATAATCCTCACTATACGCTCGTTTGGCTCTTCGTGAGATACACCAGGTGTAGACTTAAAAGATTGTCGAGCAAGGAATTCACGATACGAGCTGTGCCAGAAGATGCGCTGGAAAAACTTTTTAAACAATGCAGCGACGAGTCGACGAATTACATAGACGAGGCTTCTTGCACATTGGGAAAATTGGAAGGCATGAAAAGCGATTCAACGTCCGAATGGTACTATGTCTGTTCAATGGTATCGCACAGAAAGTATAAGATCCTTGTCGTGCCATACAAAAATTGTAAGGACCAAGGATTGTTAGTGGTATCGGCAACTACATCGTTCAATATCGAGAATGCATTGGGTCACAAACTGGAAGGCGATTCGTACTTTGTTAGTGAGTACACGTTGCGTTTATGACGGAGCAAGATTGAAATCCTATAATACTAATCTATCAAACCATGGTAGAACCATAATGATCCACAAAAAAATGTCATTAGTTTCTAGTCACAATACTAAATCGTAGTGATACGTTATTGTGCTTGACCAAAATATAAATTCAGCGTAACATTCCTGTAACGGTGAATTCGTTACATTTTTCATGCGAACTTTGCAGATTGAGAATTATTTTATGGATTACTTCATTCATTTATTAATTCATTTGTTTCCGGGACATGCTTTTTTACAAATAAAAAAAATATGGATATAAAGGAAAAAATAAGGTTTCGTTTACAACAATATTTTCCAGATAAGTGAAAGTATAAGATCACAACAGATTAAATTATTTATTTATTTATTTATTTATTTATTTACGTATTTAACGGGAATAATCCTTTTACACAAGGTATAGTTTGGTTCGAATAGTGCAATTATCTACAATTATTAGTCCAGGGAAATTATTGGGTGCGCTTGGTGTATCACAGCTCAGCTCAATGCTTGAATTTATGACAATAATGATTATTGTCATCAATATGACAATACTCTGCTTTTATATATTATATAAAAGTATATACCTTTTATATATTATAAATTTATTATAATTTATGGCAATAAGGAGCCAATGGAAGAGAAGTTTGGGAAGAAATTTAACAGTTATTCAGAGTAAGATCCGAATGGAGAGCAAACTTGTGTAAATAATTATAGTGTCTACAAATATAATAATTTAAACAGCTTTGTTTTCGATTGATCACGTATATTTCTGTTCGGCAAATTATCTTTCGTATAAAACGTACAGTAGGGTGGTCCTTAATTTTTTTAATTTTATGGGTCTTCATCTCATATTATCGTGAGGTATAAAATAAAAATGCGATGTGCGTAGAGTCCCCAAATTTAATGCATTTTTAGAGGTGGCTACTGGCTATTTAAAAAAATTGCCAAATTCAAAACTTCTAACTTTAAAGTCAAAATCAAATATTCGAGACTTCGTTGGAGCCACCGTGCGCTCCCAAAGTATAACGAATAAAAAAAACTCTGCGAAATCCCTATGAAACCAAAGCTTTTTTAGAGGTCCCTACCGAGGGTTAAAAAAAACAAAGTGTTCGACAATTATAGCTAATAGCTACAAAATGTTGTAGAAGGTGAAAATTTGCAGCGGAAAAATAAACGAATGTTTCATTTGAAAAGATCCAAGCACTTGTAAGTTTTCCAAGAAAGTTTTTCAAGGTAAATATTCCCCACTTAAAAAAGAGATAACTTATCGAGGCAAGTATATCGAAATTGTAAGGACAGTTTTCGTGGGCAGACGGAATCATCCGTTTCATTAATAAAATAGGCATACCGTTCCGTCGGCGGTGCCAAGCTCGTGTTTCCAAGGTCATTCAATTGTAAATATTGTACGTGGAAAAGGGAAATCCGTTAATACGAATAATAATAATTATTATTATTATTATTGAGAAATTTTTCTTTTTTTTTTGGCAGTGCCAGCTGGCGAGGAAGCTCTTCCGATTGCCGCCGAGGCGACTGTATCCATGATTTTGAATCCGTACGATTGTTCGAACGATTTGATAGATAGCCTATTGGAAACGTATTTCAAAGTGCCCAGATACCTAAGGGCCAAAGACGTCTTCAGCGTGGATGTGAAACAGTACGCCCCTGACTTTTTTTACACTGGCAAAAATCCCGGTCCCAGCAAAGTTCACTTCAGGGTCAATTATCTGAGAGTGAAGCGCGGAGATAAAATTGAAAGTACCGGAAGAGGCTGTTACGTCTTGAGTGGAGAAACGACACTTATGCAAGCCGGGCATGTGCATTCTTTTCTTCCTCGAGAATTTGTCGAATCGACAGGTATGAGATTCGATGGGCCTATGCATAGCCAAATTGAACACTGTTGCATCGACAATTGTCCGACGCTGTTGGAAGATCCGTTGTGTTCGCTTCAAGCCTGCGTAACGCCGTTTCTGCAAGAAGGTAGAGAAACGAAACGCGTATTTCGAATAGTTCGATGTTACGAACTATCGAAGGCGTCGGAGAAACTTCGAAAACGTAGGCTGCAGAAAAAAATTATACACATTTGTTTTACAATTACAGACCGGAGAATAAAAATTAGGCCGGTGTTTCTCGTCAAGGGGGCGCCGGGGAGCGGTAAGTTTAGACTCATTCGAACGCTCGCCAAGAGAAACGGTTTGAGTTTGTACAACGTTGATTTCGGCGAAGTTCAATCTCTCTCTGCTGCGCAGACGGAAGCGAAGCTTCGGATTGTTCTGCAAAATGCGAGAAATAGCGTTCCTTGCGTTCTCAAATTTAGTAATATTCAGGTAAGTCGATGGATTTTGTCGTGTTGACAAAGATTTTGGAATAACTAACGATCACGTTGAATTTTTTAAATATTTTTTCTTCCGCTAAGCATGAAAAAGGGCCTTTTTCTTTTTTGTATAAAATTTGTATTCATAAATAACCACATAAATTTGTAGTCTGTAACTGCTACGTTGTTGCACATGCGCTTCAACTTGTACAAGTTTGCTGCGTCTTTATATTTCGGGCTGTAAATACATCAATTCCGATTCTAGAGTCAATGGTAGAAGAGTCAATAGTGATGTATCAAAAAAGGAAAAAAGTCGTTAATTAACTAATAAAGTTAATGTTTATATGAAGTGATGTATTGAAATCGAAAATCCGCTCAAGCATTTTTGCTTTTGCAATCTATATGTTAATCGGGAGTTAGTGAATTAGCATTAGTGTTTTGTTGTTGTTAGTGTAGATTCTATTAAAATCTATTTTTAAAAGTGCCCGATTCAGGATTTAAACTCGCGACTTTATCTACGTGACATATCCATAACGAATTGAAAATGAATAATGATAAAGTAAAATTGCTTCATCAAAATAGCTTATTGACTGCGGTTTGTTGTTTATCGTTAGTCGCGTAATGATAACGGTCGAGAAAACTTCGATACCTCCTTCCCAGATTTGATTCTACGTAGTTATGATCTAATGACCGACATGCTAACCACTACGCTATCGGTGACTTATGGTTACTTTTGTATACTTTTATCACACAGATATTGCGTTGAAGGAGAATAGATTCCAATAGTATATTACGATACTAGAACGAAAAAACTTCTTCTGGCGAATGTGAGTTTGCAGCTCGAGCTGAAGGCAACTGGTACAATTACATGAGTTCGGAAATATTATTCAAATTTTACTTTACGAGTTGTGAAAATGGGCTCGGTGGGAAAATTTTCCCACCGGGTGATATAAAATCATATAATAAATTCCATGTAAAAAATGTCACCTGCATCTGATCATTGAGAGATTATTTTTTACAAATAAAATTTGGGCCGAGCATTTTTAGGCAACAAAAAAACACCATATCAAAAATGTCTTCCGATTGATTGTTCTGAACGGTATTCTGATAAAGTAAAAAACTCGCAGGTTTTCCATAATTATTTTTCGATAAAGACCAGAGATATGTACAAATAGAATACGCATCGTATTTGCACTGTAGGAAACAGATACGCTGTAAAAAAATATAAACTTAATGTACCGGACTGGAAGTTTCCAAAAACTGGAACCTTACATTTAATGTACAATTATGATGAAAAATGAATGTACTTTTTCATTAAAATTAAAATTAATTATAAAAATTAAAGTACTTTCATAGTAAAATTAAAGTAAATTGTTAAAAATAAAGAATATTCTATGTTTTTAATGCGCTGAACAGATAGAGATGACAGCCAACGATAAAACCCGATTAAAAATCTATGGATCTGTCTCTATCACTTATTTTGTACCATGGGCAGCAGCGTGTAATCTCTCGTTGTTTCCAGATTTTCGGCAAAAATCCCGAGGGACAACAAGATGAGAGGATAATAACAGCCCTTTCGGCTGAGTTTAGAAAGCTCAATGAGGAAGTATCGATGTACCCGTTGATCGTTATAGCGACGTTAGAGAGTGACGAACTTGACGCCGAGATCGAACGATTGTTTATCGAAAGTGTGTCCATCGAGCATCCGGGTCAGGCCCGGAGAGCCGAAGCGCTATCGTGGCTAATCGAAGGCAAGGGACTTTGTCATGAAGCGGATCTAACGAAAATTGCAGGGTTAGTATCGGACTTTAGACTAGCCGATCTTGAATCGCTGGTAACACAAGCCGCCAAGATCGCTTATCAATCGTCGTTAACGTCCGAAAATCCCGCGCCTCTGGTCTTGACCCAAAGCAATTTCCTCGAAGCTTGCGGTAGGTAATGGTGATAATTACGGATTGGGGCGAGGGGGGAGGGGGGCATAATTTCGAACGACGAACATTAGAAAGATCCTGAAATTCGAGTTTAAAAATTCAGTAAAACATCTGAAAATGACATCTAAAAATGGTGAAAAATAAATATGGAAATGTTTTCCATATATATTTTTCGCGACTTTGGGTTCACCAATTTTGCCGAACCTATATCAGGTTATCAGGTTCGGCAAAATTGCAAGGAGTGAAATATAGAATTGACGAAAATTCGAACTCGACGAATGCGCAAATAAAAAAAGTCTACAATTTCTAATTCTTTCGGCGCGATATCATGAAATATATTAAGCTATATTGATAATTATGAAATGCCGAAATGATCAAACGTTGTACATTTGGTTATTCGAAATTTGTATGCCCCCAAGTGTAATTACCAAAGATCGGCTTCGGTGGGAACAAAATCGACTGAAATGAAAAAAAAATGTCAACAGAATATATGCAAAGAATCTTTAACGATCGTGTTGGTGCTCCGCGTATACCGAAGGTCTATTGGGACGATATCGGTGGTCTTGCCAAACTGAAGCACGAGATTAAACGTCGTATCGAGCTTCCAATGTCAGAGGAGTTGGGGCTTGGTAGGTCGGGACTTCTTCTGTACGGTCCGCCTGGTACCGGTAAGACGCTGCTTGCCAAAGCCGTCGCGACCGAGTGCCAGCTTCATTTTATGTCAATCAAAGGACCCGAGTTGTTGAACATGTATGTGGGGCAGAGCGAGAAGAATATCCGGCAAGGTATGTAGAAAAACTTATATTTGTGGACCAATCCCATTCCAGACATCATCTTGTAACAGCGATTTAAAATTTACATATTACAAAATAACGTGTTTCGTAAAAATAAGATCGCTTGTGGATTCACAGTTGGTAAATTATTTCTCACTGGAAATACTCCCTAGCAGCCTCGGTCACCGGCCGAACCACCTTCAAAATCACCATGTTGGTTTTTGTGCAAAAAGTTTTCGAAGCCTTTTGTCGAAACCGAAACACGATACTCGTATTAAAGAGGTTGGGGCGAGTGGTTTTCATTTCGCCTAAATTCGAGAAATTCGGGCAAGAATTGCAAACACTCCCCAATGTTATAAAAATCTGAAAAAATTCATACTTATTATAGGCATTGAAAATACTAATTTTACATAATAATAATTTCAAAATGTTATTAACAAATTGT
>JAPYZD010004533.1:0-17218 GCA_030522725.1 Ichneumoninae sp. B BG-2022a | reverse complement strand
AGAAAAAAAATAAAAAAAAAAAAAAAAAAAAAAAAAAAAAAAAAAAAAAAAAAAAAAAAAAAAAAAAAAAAAAACTTGGTCTCACGAACGTGTATACATGTATAATGCGTTAAATAGCAGTAGTTGCTGACACGCGGTCTCCCAAAGAGCGTTGCTCCCAGCCGTGTTATTAAACCTCTGTATAATTGCGCCGACCGGTACACGTGAAGTGCCAGTGTCAAATTATGATTATTTTATTCATGACTTATTTACCCCTTTGCCGAGTCGTCGGACGATATTGTATTTCTCGGCAACATGATTGTCGATCTCGGAGACTTTTTCGTTACCACTTTTTCCAGACATCTTCGAACAAGGCCCCTGCCTGCTGCCGTTGAGACCGATCGCCCGGCCCGACGACTCAGGGACGATGACAATTTTTTTTTCTTTCTTAAAATCGCACGTCAAATTTTCCAGAGGGGCGCAACTGACGGTCAACGCTCGATCCGCTGCCTCGAATTAAACTCATTCGGCTCTGTCACTCACACAACCTCACCGGTACTCATTCGAGTTGCATTCTGTTTTCATACTGGTGTATACTCCTCGGGGGGACAACTCTTTTGGCACGTCGATGCGGTTGTGTTTATACGGTATACATTCCACGGTCACCTAGGAGACCGGTGAGCCGCGCGTACCGTCCTCCACCTACGCCGCGGTCGCCTTCGGTATCAATGATTTTTCTTTACCTACACGCGCGAACACGTGTTACACACAATAATCCTTGAACAGAAAAAAAAATTCCATTACACATTTATTCTTTTCTCGCACATTTAAAAGGCAGATTTATCCCAAAATGTATTTATTCGTGTCTGGTTCCGATGTACAAACAATAATATAGTAAATGCGAATAAAAGCTACGCGCTTATTCATATCCTTCTTTGTAGTCGTCCAGGACGATGTTTTTTTTCCCATAACCAGCCCCAAGTATTCGATATCTAACGCTTCCATATTCTCTATAGTGCAAAATCAAAATTGTATAATGCTATTCTTTTTCCTAAGTGAACTAAAAAAAAACGAAGAAATGCCTTGTAACGGTCCCAAAATAGCAATATAGATAATAGAAGACTGTGTTGATGAGACATTTTCGCGATATATCGTAAATCAATCTCTGCATCGTAAACGGGATTTAAAAACTATGCATAATAATATAGTGTAACTCCGACATAGTTGTCGGTAGTTTGCTGGGAGATTTGTAATTTCTTATGTACATTAGAAACATTCTCCTCCGAAATCGGACGACTCTGTATCGGATTGCTCCGTATACCCGATTTCTCCCGATGTTCCGCTCCCTCCTCATGTCGATCCGACATTGAAAATCTGTCGACACCTCACTTCCTTGGCTGTTGAATTACGATGGGACGAGAGCAGTGGACCGGACGAGCGTCGTGAGTCGGAACTGGCTTTTCGTGGAAATGTTGCACGGCCTCGGGAGGAAAATCGGCGTTTCCTCTCGCGATGGCCCCGCTTATCATCATTGTCTTTGGTGGGCTGTTGATTGTGCAAATAGAGTCAATTAGTACTCGATAATTTCGTTACAGACCTTTCTGTATAATTCGTTTTAAATTGTTGCTTCACAGTTTACTAATAACAATTACTAATGCGAACATAATTAAAAAATATATCTATATTGGCTTCATTCCAATATTATTCCAAGGTCAAATCCCTGGTGTTTTTGTATTATAAAAAAAATGTAATTCATTCTATTATCACGCAAATCAATATTAGCTATGTTCTCATCCCCCTATAGCACGCAATATTTAAAAATCATTTTGGAAATATTTTCAATCTTTCAAATCTTACAAAATATTTCAGAAACATTGTTAATCTTTCAACATATCCAAAATATTTCTCAACATAGCGATACAAATTTTGAAATATTTTTTATTTCATGTTTCACCAAAATATTTTAACGTTTGTTTCCATGTTTATGCGGGTATGTATGTATGTAAATTGGACTGGTGATGCAATCTTTGACATTTCACTGAAATGTTTAAAAACACACTTTGTAAACATCTGAATGGTAAGATCTATGAGCAGTCAAGAAAATACTTTCCAAATGTTTCTAAATCATTGCAACAAACATTTTGTAACATCAGTAAAATATTTCCATAATTTAAAAAATATATATTTTCAAAATCTTTCAGAAATATTTTTGTGCTATGTGGGTATAAACGGCAGGTTTATCTGTGCCACGGTCTCACCTGGAAGAGGGTTTGCTCTCCTCCGAATCCTTGCTAGGCTTTACATCCTTCTCCTCCTTTGGAAGTTTGTGCTGAGTGATCCTCATGCCTCCAGCTTTGACTGTGAAAATAGACGAAAACATTAATCAAAACAAAGTCAATTCGAACTGACCTTATGGAATTGAAACGTCCTAGCCGTTATCAATAACAAGTGCCAGACGAATTCGAATAGAATTCGATTCAGCGTGCTGAAGAGAGAGAAAGGCCGGCGTATACGTCGATCTCTCTTGCTCTCACGTCGTACGTTGCACGACCTACGTCGTACGTTGTTCGACGTGCGTCGCAACGCGGAACGTGGTCTGATCCATCATAACCACGAAGGTCGCAATAAACTCACCCGCTGGCGGATGACCTCCCTTAAGTTCACACTCGGTAGGGCTCGACATTATTGGACTTCGATGCTCGGCGTGACTTTTTTTAAAATTAATTATGCGTACAATATTAAATTATCATGTACAAGCAATATGGTATCTCTCGAAGCTCCGCTGGAGAACAGTCAACAGTGGTCGACGGTTCGCGACAGATTGTGACTACCAATGGCGTCGAATATCCTGGTGGCAGTTGCTAACTCGATTAGTGTGGGTATGACAATCGTGTAGGTATACACGCATACTTTCACTGTTGGATTCCCGTGACTGTGGAGCGGCCGCTTCTGTGATATCATGCGGAGATAGCATGCAATAAGTGTGCAAAGGAGCCCATAAACAGAATTCTCCGCTCTTCACGAGATAAGAACCGTGTTATCCTGTTATCGAGAGAACTGTATAAACACACCTTGAGGGAAACTTTGGAATGTAATAGGTAGTGAATTTTGCTTGACAACAAAGATTTTTTTTAAACGAGACTAAATGACATAAGGCGAGGTGAAAAAGACTCGGTCGGTAACAAAAACTGTAATGAATTATATTGGGTGATGATAGACATTTCGCGAAAAAGCAAAGTATTGGCCGATGTAGACTTAAATACCATAGACGATTATACTTCGCTTTTAGCACAAATGTCAACCAGCTTTACATGGCGTTGATTCGAAAAATGCAACTGTCTCTCTTGCACTCGTATGTCACATGGTATTTCGACTCACTATAAAATCTACGTAAGCATAGGTATTGAAGACTGTGGAGAAATATCGAGATACGTAACTTAACCCTTTACGCATAAATGAGCTCGACGAAGTGCGAACAAAGGGTCAACTGGAAATTCAACTTTGCCGCTTTAATATTTTACCGTGCATTTCACGCGAGCTCAATTCCAACTCGAACTAATTGCCGGACGAGTATACTTTTCCATTCGCACGAGTTTCGATTGGCTAGCGAGGGGAATTCATTCACCGACGACTCGCCTTTGCTCCGCCTACTTCACAGGGACTTGAGATTCCATTCAGTTGCCTCTCCGGAGCCCCGGAGCGTAGACGTCGCGAGGTACAAACGAGTTAACGCCGAGAGCTCGAATAGTTTATAGGAAGTGAGTTCTCTCCGACTGAGTTGCGGGTTGCCTTTTATGGTGATCCAGAGCTAACGAAAAAACATCAACGAAGTTTTGTAATGCTGTAAAAGTTTAAGTCAACAGCGAGATAGACGAGATCAAGAAAGTAAGAGAAATTAAGTGTCGAACCGCGAACGTTCGTTATTTTTTATGTATAAAAATTCGGTGGCCAAGTGAGATCAACGGCGTTAACGTCGCTCTTCATTATACTCCGAGTCGTTCTGATGAACCGTTGTAAATATAAGAATGACGACATCGAGAGTCGACCTCCGGATCGTCCGGAGGCTCGTTTAACGATGATTTCACGGTTACACGACGGACGCGACGCTCCGCGAATTCTGTCCTCGATTAATCACCCGCGACGAGCCTTTAATGGAAATAAAAAAAAAATTGATGATTCGTGACAGTAGGCGCACGGTTATTCCGCGTAAGCGTCGGACGTGAGAGAGAGTTGAGCAACGCGCGTTCGACGACGAAACGCCAAGCGTGGGAGATCTGGTTTCGACCGCACCTAAACTTCGTGCTTTTCCCCGTAACCGTCTGTGCATCCGATAAACTTTTCCCGACGACCCGCGTCTCGCGTCTCTATTTTCGTACCTGTATATATACATCGCAACGCACGACGGACGTATTTCCTCACGCGGGGCCCGCCGACGCCGCAACTCTAATCTACTCTGTATGCTCTTTGTTACGATACAAACAGGGCATTGTTGATTCTTTTCTTTCTTTTTTTATATCTTTTTTTTTCCCTCGAATTATCAACACACGATCGTAATGTACATGAGAAGAGGGTCCGAGAGCAACATGTATAGGACAGGCCGCATCAAGCTCGCCAAGAAAACTGACTCAGTGGCATAAGAATAGATATCCATGAGTGTATGAGCTCCGAATGACTAATGCGGTCATCTCAGACTATACTTTTGAAGACCTAGCCTAAATTATGTCGACAAAAAAATCGCTTGTAGCTTGGATACTTGTTCGGATATTCGATAGTTGACTAACAATGTTCGCTCGTTGATTTTTCAGCCGGGATGTTGGGCAGCTTAACATGGGCTACGGTCCTGGCGATCGTACTGTGCACCACTGGCGTCAGGTCAAATTATCCTCCGCCCGAGAGATTGACCGGGATGAATCCGTGCATCAGCAAGCAAACTTGCCACGAGTGCATACAGACGCCTCACTGTGCCTGGTGCGCAGCTCCAGTGAGTACACTGAATTATTTTACCAATTCTCTGTGGTTTGATGAGTTTCTTTTTTTTAACGACCACGCTTGTTTTTCAGAAATTTACCGAGAAAAGGTGCTTCCTTCCGAACATAAACACAATGATCTACGCCACGTGCCCGGAGCAGTACACGTGGAATCCGGACAATTGGTTCAGTATGGTGCGCCATGTTAATCTCACGAAAGGAGGATACTACGCGGGTGGAGGGAGCGCCTCGGGAGGCGGTGGTTACGTCTCTTATGCCAACAGCAGCAGCAGCTCTTCCCATAAGAGTAGTTCAAGCAGCAGCAGCAGCAGCAGCAGCAGTTCTTCTAGCAGAGGACACGACGCTGTCCAGATGTGGCCTCAGGAGGTCAATTTGAAGCTGAGAATAAGTCAGTCGCTTTTTTTTTTTTTACTAAACGCGCTTTTTTCAGTAGCTTAATGAGGTGAAAAAATACCGCTAGACTCGTTACTATCAATCTGTGGAACTCCACGGAAAATTTGCGGAGATAATGCGTTGTTGATTTACGATATTTTTTTTTGTTTTCAAATCGCACCGCGCAACTTTTACGCAACACGTTCGTCTTTTGCGAATTAAATAAACACGATCTATTTATTGGATAAATGGAATTGGGAGTCGGAAACGCGAGTTTAGAATTTTTGTATGTTCTCGTGAGTGGGGAAACTGGGTTTAACGCGTTGTTCGTTAATGCAGCTATTTCTAATCTGTTTAAAATTAATTTTGCAACACAGACGAGGCGTACAAGATGTCCTTCGCTTATTCCCAAGCCGAAGATTATCCGGTAGATCTTTACTATCTCATGGATCTCAGTAAATCGATGTTGGAAGACAAACAGAAGCTCTCGGCCCTCGGCGAATTGCTTGTGGAAAGTATGAGCAAAATTACGAGCAACTTCCGGCTGGGATTTGGAAGTTTCGTTGACAAAGTTGTGATGCCCTATGTGAACACTATACCTCAAGCGTGAGTATAATATAAATGGTGAAGATGAAGAAAAGAAAAAGTAGAGCAACCTCATCGTAAATCGCGCTCTATTGATTTTCAGTCTTCTCCAACCTTGCCCCGATTGCGCGCCGCCATACGGATACAAGCACGTAATGACGCTGTCCACGAACACCAGCGAGTTCGCTGTAAGTCCGAGACTCCGATGAAAGGAATATTTCGTCACCGAAGAGACGCTGTAATTATTATTTTATTTTATTTTTTCCCTCCGCACAGAAACTCGTGAGGGATGCACCGGTGTCGGGAAATTTGGATGCTCCCGAGGGAGGTTTCGACGCTATAATGCAGGCGATAGTTTGCAGACGCAGCATCGGTTGGCGGGAAAAAGCTCGTAGGCTTCTGGTGTTCTCGACCGACGCGGGTTTCCATTACGCCGGTGACGGAAAGCTCGGTGGAATAATACGACCGAACGACGGCCTCTGCCATCTCGACAACACCGGCCTCTACACGTACTCGTCGCTGCAGGACTATCCGAGTATCTCACAGATAAATTTAGCGGTTAAGAAGAACGCGATAAATATCATATGGGCGGTCACCGACGAAAATATAAGCATTTACAAGAGACTGACTTCGCACGTCGAAGGCTCCTACGCGGGAATACTCGCCAACGACTCCAGCAACGTTGTCGAACTCATACGCGAACAGTACGACAAGATCTCCAGTTCCGTGGAGATGAAAGACACGGCGAGCAATTCTATAAAGATTCGATATCTATCGAGCTGTCTGGGAAATCTCCAGCCCGTCGAAAGATCGAAGTGCGACGGACTCAAGGTCGGCACCAAAGTTGAATTCATCGCCGAGATCGAGGTCACTAGTTGTCCTAAGAACAGATCCGAATGGAAGCAGTCCTTCGACATATATCCGGTAAGCGCACATCCGATAATAACGAGACGCGTCGGCGATGTCGTGGAGATGATGTTAACCCTTTATAAGTCACACCGTCCTAAACCGTACCGAAACGGGAGTATTGGACGCGGGTGGAGGCCACACGTTGCTGCGGTAGCGCCTAAGAGTGGGGATAGAGGTGTGGCTTATAAAGGGTTAACTCACGTTAGGGTGATGTGAAATACCGCCCGCCGGTAACAAAAACTGTACTGAATGCCGTTTCGAGATCGCAGTTCGTCGAGTAAAAAGAATCAAACACGAAAACTTTTTCCACGAAAAAGTGAGAAAAGTACGCCAAGTTAAAATAAGTCCAGTCCAAGCTAACCACAAATGCAAGGGTTTATGGATTATGGGTGTTTGAGATATTTTAAAGATACATTAATCTGAATGTGTCTTGAAATAGCCAAGTAAAGCCCACAAAAATTATTATTAAAAATTAAAGACTGTGCAGAAAATAGTGATACATAATTCGAAAATAAAAAAATAATGTTTAATCGTATTTATCAATTGAACAATGGTACACTGAGTCGGCAAAAAAAAACTTGGTGTGCCATTAAAATAACCGAGGGAACGCCGAGTCGCCGACTTTATAAAATATCGCTTTGTGCGCCGGTGCAATATTAATCCTCCCATAATGCATAATAAATGGAAGACAATTTTCTTTTTCCTCGGCGGTCTGCGGTCTCAAAACGGCAATCAGTACAGATTTTGTTATGAACTGGGCGCGGGGCAGGTGTACGGGAGGTTATACCACACGACCTTAATGTATTTTTATTTCAGGTCGGAGTAAGCGAGAGTCTGAGGGTCAATTTGGAGATGCTCTGCGATTGCGAGTGCGAGACTGGGGGTCCTATGTACGAGGAAAATTCTGCGGAATGTAGCGGCGCGGGTACGCTTAAGTGCGGCGTTTGCGACTGCAACGAACGTTTCTTCGGCAAACGATGCGAGTGCAGTTCGCACGACTCCGCCGGTTTCGACAAGCTGGGCTCTTGTCGACCGACGAACGACTCCACCGTCGATTGCTCCGGGCGGGGAACTTGCACCTGCGGTGTGTGCGAGTGCGACGTGAGAAAAAACCCCGAGGAGGTGAGGTTTATCTCGAGATAATCTTAGACACGGACAAAAATGAGACGCTCTTTATTATTAATTTTATTATCGAGCCGGTGCGTTGGTCTAGTGCTCGCCTCCAAACGCGAGCACCGGCAGGTCGAGTCTTCGATCGCAATATCGTCGTTTCGACGAAAAAAAATATAGCTCCGGACATACACTTGCGACCGAGAAGATATCTGCACGGGACTAAATTTCATCAAGTTATAACTGTTGTGCTTTATATCGCACAAACTTAGGTCAGGGAAGTTCACTCAGCAAAATAAAATTCTGCAAGTAAACACAAACAGTGCATTTATAGAAACTTGCCAGAGATTAAATTTCATGCCATACAGATATCTTCAGGGCCATATATACTTAAGGCACACGTGTACTTGTACGTGTGTGCCACGAGTATATAGCTGTAGTCTGTGTTTACATTCTCGGCGAGACTCGCCGTAGCTCCGGTGTCGTGAAGCGAATTGGGAACGACTGTATCTGCATGGGTTTGCTGCAGTTGTCCTATGCTTTTACTCGCAAGATGAAGACGAATGCGATACAGGGGGCCGGGGGGGAAATTGGGCTGCAGCCACAAAAATAGGGTGTCTGGCTCGGTGCGCGAGAACAACAAAAAACAGAAATGGGGAAAAAAAAATTAAAAATAAGTGACCAGCTGTTGTAAGGAAATAGTTTTGATAAACGGGGGACAATACAGATAAATGAATAAATAAATTAATTAATATTATTAATATTTCAGAAAATATCGGGAACATATTGCGACTGCGAGAACTTCTCGTGTGACAGGCACTTGGGCCAGTTATGCTCGGGTCACGGTACTTGCGAGTGTGGACACTGCAGCTGTGAGGACGGTTGGGGAGGATCGGACTGTCGTTGCCCAACAAAAACCGACAGTTGTGTCGCGTTCGGCACCACGAACGGAATAGTGTGTTCGGGTCATGTAAGTTGCGGAAGAATCGTATAACAAAAAAAACAGATCGTCAGAATTCCAACAGCGGTTGTTTTAACTCGTTTGTAATCGACAGGGAAAATGCGACTGTGGCGTGTGCAGTTGCGACGAAAATTACTCCGGCACGCATTGCCAGAAATGTACCACCTGTCCGCTCAGGTGCGAGGAACTGGCGCCTTGCATAGAGTGTCAATTGTACAAAATTGGCAACTACACGGAGGAGGAGTGCGCGAGTAACTGCAAGGAGTTTGTGCCGGAGCCGGTTCCGCAGGTGACGATCGACGTGGACAAGGACGAGGTCGAGTGCCGTATCGACAACCTGGACAACTGCTGGTACCGGTTCGTCTACTACAACGACGAGGCGAATTGCTTGAAAGTACGGGCTCAGGCAGAGCGGGAATGTCAACCGCAATACTTCTTCCTCGGAATTATCCTGGGAGTCATCGCGGCGATCGTCATCACCGGTCTTCTCTTGCTTCTCGCGTGGAAGATGTTCGTCAATATTCACGACAGGAGGGAATTCGCACGTTTCGAGAAGGAAAGAATGATGGCCAGATGGGACACGGTAAAGTATAAACTTTCCTCTCAGCTACTTATTGGTCGTTGTGAAACTTTCGTTATGGAATACTTTTTCTCTGGCTGCAGGGCGAGAATCCAATCTACAAGCAAGCGACGTCGACGTTCAAGAATCCTACGTACGCCGGCAAGTAAACAATTGTTGAATAATGCACGTGAGTGAGGGGTAAGGGGAGCGAGGGAGGGCAAAGACATGTTAGACAACGTGTGTCTCAATTATGTAACGAGTTTTTATTGTATTGTGCAGCAGCAGCAACAAACGTTAGTTCTTACTTTGTCGACGAAAGTATAGCCTATTTAAATGATCTAATTAATGGAGCGATTATAACTAATATAATGTAACCATTAATTAAGTTTACTCCAATGTAATACTGCCATATTACTTAGACATTAGTCGAACGTCTATGGAAAACACGATGCGGGCAGACGGACGACTAATGAGAGCGTTCGCGTCTCCCCTCATTTTGCTACTATCATTTACCATTTTTATTGTTCACTTAATTAGTACTTTTCTATTAATTAATGTTACGGACAACGGATCAGTGCCTGTTGCATAATTTTGCCGTGATTTTTTTTTATTGCTAAAGTGCCTTCCACGTTAGTCGAATATGAAAACTTTCGTATCGAGTCTGCGAAGAAAATTTAAAAAATGAAGAAAAAAAACGGATATATCTCTTTGGTAAAATCGTGTCGTTAATTATTAAGTAGTAAGGTACGTGAAGCTTTACCACTCTGCATTTTTTTGTTGTTGTTGTTGTTCCCAATATCGCGACTGAATATACACCGCGTACTGGAAACTTTTCGAAAACTCGCGACTCGACGTTAATAGTTTAAGTTTCGTGCAATCTGAATTTATCTCACTATCGTCCCGATGAGATACTCCGAATAGGCGAGGAGTCCGAATTGATTGTTTTCGTTACGCGTATTGACCTCCGACCTCGATTGCGTGGAGTTACGGCTCGGTCGATCGCAGTCTGCGAACGCCAATGCGCGTTACACTTGATCGCGGGTTATGATTTTTTACGGCAAATAACATTGTTTCATCGAATTAATCTCAAGTAGGAGGAATATCGGATTGATTGTTAAATCTCTGTCAGAGAAGAGCGCACAACGCCCGGCGCATTAATCATGTGCGTATTGGCTAATCCACGACAACCTCGACCTAGACAGTATCTTATAATTACGCGTCGACATCTCTAGTGGAATGTTCGATTGAATATTGGGTCATCAATGTTTCAAAGATCCTAAAATACATACAACATATGTATACGTACATCATTCATCGATCACTCGGTGCAACAAAAAAAATCTCATTAACGATTGGCCTGCACATACATATATGTAACTTATCTACATATTATTTATTTATCGTAATACCCTACTATGAATGTATAAAACTTTTGAAAAATTTTACAACGAGCGACGAGATTACGAAGAAGCCGTATCGAAATGTACAAACCAATGTTTTTTGCTACGCATTTTTCAGTACAGTGAAAAAAAGAATATATATCGAAAGAACAATGATGTCCCCCGAACGAATTTATCCGAGCTGTTTCTCTTTTTTTTTTTTTTTTTTTTTTCTATATATAGCGCCAAATTTGGAACGATAGGTATGAGTGATAATTACGTACATGACTGAATGAATATTGACTTAAAAAAATTATGTGTGTAAGATGATGTAAAAGTAAACAATTATAACAGTTACACCGATCTTTTTTGTTTTATTTTCTTCCGAATCAGACCGAGGATGCCTACAGCGCTCGAACGTTTCTGTCCCGAGACCGTTAACGAGGTCAATGTAAAGTGAAAGGACACGTTTTGTAATGGCCTGATGACTAAAAGTCAATGTGGAGTAACGTAACGGCCATTTATGGACACATCAATGGGTCAAGATACTCGAGATGCAGAAATCACGTATACGCGTACATACTCGTGATCTGCGTAAAGTTCTCACTGTCGTATTAGCGCGTATAATGCAAGGAGTCATTAACATTGTGGTCGCCACACGAGATGTTTTGCTCGCGCGATGTTATCGAGTTACGTGGAAAAACATCTTCGCAAGAAAAAAAAAACTATATATATGCATGACTTTGCAGTGGGAATTTTACGTTCCAGGTGGCGCGCTTAAAGGTCGATCAGACATAGTTATATGTAGCGCGCTCCGTTCGGAGAGGAATGGAATGGATCTCCTGCTCGGATCGGCGTACCTAACGGGTTGAGGCGTTATTGCAGGAAGTGATGCTACATTCGCTTACTGGCGCATCTCGGGACGCCAAGAGAGACGAGATTCTTGGCCCCCCCGTCGAGCATCTTCATTTTATTTATAGACAGGATCGTATGTTTATAGCAACGGATTAACAATGAACTTCTGTCATCATAGAATTTCGTCGAGGATGTAACAAACATCGCGATCGATGTTGCGAGCTGAATGAACGGGGTTTATTCGTGACGATCCGTTTAGCGCATGTATCGGGCCTCTCGGCGAAAAAGAGACGGAAAGTCATAACCAGCTGGTCGCGTTGAGCCCGACGTCGCCGCCAGGGGGATAGTGAGAGTACGGCGGAGGGGAGTGGGGAGGGGTTAGAGAGGGAAACATGGCACGGAGGAATAGTAGTGTGTTTCTGTCGGTGGTGGGGAATACCACATGGTTCCCAATAGCCTGGCGCTGCTGCAAAAAACATCGCAATTTTCGCAAGGAGCGTTAGAGTGAAGCATTTACGCAGTTTACGGAAGAGCTCCGGTGCAACTGGGTGCAACGCGTCGCGTGTCACGTGTCGAAAGTACGTGGAATCGCGTGAGTCCTACGTCAATCGACGAAAACTTGTAAATTAATATAAAACGGAGATTCGAAGCGGCGAAAGAAGCAGAGAAAGAGAAAGAAAAGGGTAGACAGCGGGAGACAGCGACAGGAGAGTGGAACGACGAAATTAAACGTTTGTGCTAACTGCGGGCTGTGGGAACCCGAGACTCGGTCGGCTCGGAGTGTCGAGACGGAGAAACACAAAGCGGGGGTGCTTTAGATCTCGGCTCCCGAAGGAAAATACGAGACAACTTTGCGAAACCGTCGGGTTGTGTTCCGTGGAAGAAATAAAAAAATTAATAAAAAACGAAATCGTAAAAAGCGGTGTGTGCCGTAGTATAATGCAAAGTGACAATCGTGTATAGGGACAAACAAGGAAGAATCGGCGAATAAAATGGAAAAACTGTCGAAGATCGCGTGTTATTTTCGGTGGAATCGGGCCGAGCGTCATCGACACATAGACGAGGGACCGCCGTCTAACGATGCATCTCCCGCAAAGGAATGTCGAATCAGCGGTTCCGAAGGAGATCCCGAGACATCGACGAGATTTCTCAGTGTACTAGAGAGCATACTACTGTGGGATAATTCTGTCAACAGTATTTCCGTCGTCATTGTTTTTAATATACTGTTCTGGTGAGTAGCCTGAAACGCTTCGGCTAACTGCGCAACCCCCTTTATTTTACCTCCTCCCGCAGTCGAACTCTCCGCAAAGTACACGTACTCGCGCATCTTTGTCCCTTTGTTGTTTTTTTTTCTCTTTAAATCCCCGACGGCCGGAAAAGCTTCGCGGTCGATCTACGATAGGAGATAGCGAGAGATTATCTTTCTCTCCGGTGACTCATTCGATTTTTCGAAATACACGCCATTGCATTATTCGATTCGCACGGGAGTGTGATGCGCCGAATACATTAACAATCGCTGGCCTGCGAAATAGTGGGGCGCGCGAGTTGTAAGTCATTGTCCATGCACCCTCCCCCCCTCCGGCTATCAAAAAAATCCTATTGGATGCCAAATCGTCCACGGACGCTATGTTATAGTTATGGCTACCGATGTTGCACCGTGTCATAGTCGATGTTGCGGATCCGCGATAAATTCGCTACCTTGCATATTATGATCGATTTGCGTCAACGCGACAACTGCTGGTGATAACATCGTTACGCGTGCACTGTACACACGTTTCCGAACGCTGTGACTCTCCGGTCGAATAGTTCCAACGTCGACCCCCGACCCGCCGTATCCGAATGCAGCGAAAATTTGTAAACAACCATCGCCGGTAACGCGGAGCACGGTTATCGGCCGAGGCGGATCAATCGATTCGCGGGGGGGGGAACAAAAAAGACTCGCTCGACACAACCGAACAAAAACTTATTCACCGATGACAATTTGTTATCGACGCGATCAGCGCTTGCCGCGCTAGAGACTCGCCATTGCGAAATCTTTCAATGAAGACGATTGCTCGCAAGTGTTGCTCGTCTCTCGCGTCTCTACAGTACGCTTACTTCCGATGTGTCGCAACAATACGTAACTTTGAAGATCGGACGAAAAGAAAAAAACTTTAAGTCGCATTCGGTCGCGACGACTCGCGCACAAAGGGAGGCGAGAAGGGAGGCGTTCGAACCTCGCGACCTTGAACGATTGAATCGACCAATTATTCATGCTCGGACAATATTTTTCGAAGACGTGGTCCGTTCACGTCTCGTTGGATCTCATCCACATTCCTCGCACGCTATGTGAACCTTGTTATTGTCTGCCGGGCGGATCAGCTCGTACACAACATTTGCGACGACTAGAAAGTAATTTTTTTTAATACTTGGTGTTTTTTTTTGCTCTTTTTTTTTACACTGAATTTTTTTTACAGGGGTATCGTTGTATTCGAGGTCCGTGGCTTTGCGGCGGCCAGCAGTGCTGCGCTTGTCGTGGTTCTCTGTTACAGCAACCTTGAAGCGCAGGTTCAGAGAGAAACTAAAACGACGGACGCAACGATGTAAGCCGTGTTTCACCACAGTCTCGCGTATGGTTTTTTTTACACCTTCGTTCGAACCCATCGTTCGTTTATTATTTTTTCGCGACCCGGTCATACATTAGCGAGCCTGACAAGTTTTTATTTATTTTTCCTTCTAATTATGTAAACACGAAACTCATAGCTTCAAATAACATCTTTGGACATATTTTGTTTTTTTCTCATCGATTTATCGGCTCACAACTTCCTGTGAATATTGCGATACACAAAAATCGGGAGTAGCTTAGTTTACGTCCGTTGAGAATTAATATCGAATATTGTATAATGTGTTTGTAGATCACCACCGAAGGTGGAACAGATCAACAAGATCGTGAACAAAGCTAAATGCACCCTTGAGACTCTGAAGCTTTTACGAAAGAATCGGCCAGGAGTGGTAACTCTTTTTTTTCGCTTCTGTATATTCATATTTTTTTTTTTTATTGTGAAACTGATTACTCCGATCCAGTAGTACGATGACTCGGAGAAACGACTATTAAAAGATCATCGTGAGCTGTAGAAAGTCGTCGAGAAGACTTCGAAAATTAATAATTTTTCATATTTTTATTTATAGTTCTGCATAGCTGTCTGCACTTTTTCCCTAGGCCTATGGTTAATCGGAGGTTCCATTAACGCCGTTCTGCTCACGTACACGATATGCATGACGATCCTAATTGGACCGGCTCTGCTGTTGCAAGTACCTTGCAAACTGTTCTCGCCAAAAGGTATTTCGATATCTTAGGCGGTCTTTTTTTCTCTCTTTTTTTTAACGATTCATTGTAATTATCGATGCCTTTTTTGTGCCTAGACTTGTGCCACGAGTACGCGGTCGAGTGGGACAGCGAGATCGAAGAATTTTTGCCAGCCGTAACGGAGGACAATCTCGAAGTACTGCAACGAGCGGGTGAAACGGGCGAGCAGTCCCCCTCTCCGCTCGACGCCCTAGCCGAGAACCAGATCGGTAAATATTGCATAATTTTCATGATCCGTTACGTTTACATTTATTTATTATTATTTATCTATTATTATTTATTTATTATTATTTATTTATTATTATTTATTTATTATTATTATTTTATTATTATTTATTTATATTCCAATTGTATTCGTGATCGCGATAACACGAGTGCTTGCAATGCCTGCAGATCCTTTCAACGAGGACGAGCTCATCGGTTTGAACATGCCCTCGCACGAAGACGGCAGTACCGACGGTCTCGACGTATCCGAGCTCGAGCTGAGCGCGGGTGTCGACGACGTCGACGCCATAAAGATACAGAGCGAGCACTTCGAGCCAGGCTCCTCGTCGGAGGAGGAGGTCGACCTCGAGCCGATATCGAGAAAATTACCAAGCGTTAGCGACGACGAGAGCGACAGCGAATTCGAGATAATCGACAGTCACGAGATTGCTGATTTGAATGATGTCTGAGGTTGTTCGGATTTTTTTTTTGTTAATTTTTTTTTTTTTTTTTCATAGCCACGCGGGCCGACAAACGTTTCAAGATTATAGATATATATATATATATATATACACCGTATACACAGACATATACACAGAGTATAATCAATGTGCGATAAAAAACAATACTCGCTCGACGATATCGGCATATCAATTTTCCAACGACAAAAGTTATCCGCCTGTTTGAACACTGACTCGTCTCGCACGTGGACAGACAGTATCGCGTTATCGAAACTTGATGACCCGCGCGCGAACCATGCCCAAAATGTAAATACGAATTAATGAAATTATTACGACATTCAGGCGTGAAGGCTTCGTCGGCTTCTAGACAACAAAGCGTTTCCGCCTCGGAGTGACATTGTTGAGTTTCCCAAGCTCCGCAGCTTAAACTTTCGAGGACGCTCAACGACGCTACCATTATTTTACGCTATTTTTTTTAAGTTGCAATACGGTTTTTACTTCTTCTATTCGTTCACTTCGTAGTAAATTCTTTTTATCGTTTTTTCTTTATTTCCTTTTTTAACTCAATTTACAGCAAGTGCGCTTACCTCGACGCGCTTCCTCCGAGATTAATTTTTCTACTATCATTGACGCCTTCCCGATATTTCGAGTTGCGTACCCGGTGTTTCGATTTTCTTTTTTAAAAAAAAAACTATTATTGCGCTTGCGGAACAAGTCTCCCGAATGGCCATTGTCAGAGATCAACGATCGCCATCGTCGACTCACTATTAGCTGCAGTTTTATAACGAAAACATTTTAAACGAAAACAGTGAAAACATATTATGATCAGGCCCAACCACGATGACGGGATCGGCAAGTTATACGAGAAAAAAAATTATTCAGTTTCTAGTCTTACGCTGTGTATTTGCTTCCTCGGTTGATTTATAAAATGACTAATGAATCTATTTGTGAACCTCATTCGATTTTGTTTTTCTATTGAAAAAAAATGAAAATAAAAAATTCGGGAGTAATACGGTTAATGCAACGAGCAGCCTCCTACAATGGTATTTTTACGTGTAAACAAATAGAAGCCTGTACATTAAAAGCTCCATGAATATCTACAGACTGCGAGGGGCCACGTCGATCGATTCTGTATGCGTCCCGACTCTGAGATATCGTGAGGACAATTTATTTATTGATACATAAAAACTATACTATATTTTTTCCTATATGTGTATATGCGTAAACAGAGGCATATAAAAAAATACACAAGTCAGCAGTTATCGCCTGCAAATTTCTCGATATTTTCGTGTCCAACGATCTTTAAAAACAAAAAAATAAGTATTTGTACAACTGTGTATCGGCGAGGTCGGAGATTTTTTCAGTGGCGGTAACTGCCCGTGAAGCGGACGCGCTGGTGCGCGCCTACACACGTCAGCGTCTTCAATATGACAAAGAGCATATTGTATTGAATTGTGCTGATACACCAATAAAAAGAATTAGATAAATCTAAATATTTTGAAATGGT
>JAPYZD010004532.1:0-11147 GCA_030522725.1 Ichneumoninae sp. B BG-2022a | reverse complement strand
CCGTAGGTGAAAGGAAAACGGACGGGGACATAGCTCCAGAGATAGGACGTACGAACTACGACTATATCCGTATGTCCGGGACTACTGACACCTGACGGGCGCGACGAAGCTCCGGGCCCAAGAATCGAACCGGCGACCGCGGATAAGGAAGGAGGAGGAAGGTGAAGGAGCCCGTAACCCTTAGGGGATCGGTGTAACACACAATACCCAATACCCAATACAATACTTTGGCAATTGCTTTGCGGAAAATATTTAGTGTTTTGACGTAAAATATTATATTACAAAAATCTTTTAAAAAATACAAGATGTAAAAAATCTTGAACAAAAAAAGCTTCGCGTGCCAGTTTTTTTTTTTTCAATCACTGTCGTACGTAGTTCATTCAAAATTTATATAAAAAAACTGGCACGCCAAGTTTTTTTTGTTCAAGATTTTTTACATCTTGTATTTTTTTTTTTTCGATTTTTGTAATACTACTTGACTGGTTTGATTTGATTTTTTTTCGATTTTTTTTTAACATTTTGATACACATATTTTTTTTTATTGTTCGGATAAACATCTGTTTTGGTAGATTTTTTAATTTTTAAGCGATTTTTCCATAAACATATTTTCTAAACGTTTTAAGTACTTGACGTACCATTTTTACTTTTTTGAAAAAAGTATTTTGTGGTTGATTTCACCTATTTTGTCCTGCAAATACGATTTTCTTCTTAGTCTTAATCTCGAGGAGGAAAGCATTTTTTTTACCGAAACATTTTTCCATTGCTGCAATAACAATATTGACCAAACTTACTTTCAATCAGTTTATATTTGATATAAAAATACTCCCCAGGTCCACCGTGAAGATTTCCGAAGAATACGAAGAATTTTTGCGTATAGCACGTATCACCTCACACCCGTATTTCAGGTCCGAATTATATAAAAAGGGTCCTTAAAAATTCGATCCGATGCTTCGTTGCCGATGTACTTGATCACCTCACACCCGTATTCACGTTCACGCACAATCGAACAATTTTGGATCGATTCCTGATCGCGATCATCGTACACAAGAATCCACCGAACGAATGTGTTCGGAATTAAGCAAACTGGAAAACTTGGATAGACATTCTATAGTAAAATTTTTATATCATTTCGATCCGATGATTTATTTCTGAAATTTGATAGAGCAAAGAAATACTTCCGGCATTTTGGAGTATAACTACTTGGTAGCGTCCTTCGCACACTTAAAAAATTTCTTTTAAGTACTTGGCGTCGGAGACGCTACCGCGTCTCTTGATCGATGCGCTGCATGAAGTGTGCGAGGGAATCCGAAGAGCTGAACGGCAGTCACGCGATTTCGACAGTGTTGTTATCAATTTAATCTTTCAAATTACGTAACCTGAATCCTACATTGAATCACTTTACATTTCAGCATTTATTATTGTTTGTTTGTATTGCATAATATTTCATTAATTTATGGTGAACCGATGAAATATAAAAATAACGACGAGGGCGAATCCAATCGGTTTACACATTTATCAACAATTGGTTACATCTAGTATACATATATATAGTGTTGTAGTATCTTTTATCTCTTGATACTGTATGTGTACGAAAATTCTTCAAACTAAATTCTTTTATCGTACATTCATCCGTAATCATAACGCATTGTTTGCTTTTAGCCACCTGGACTTCCCGATGCGATCCACAATCAAGCTTATGCACCGAGACTTCCATTTAGTGAACAGTGGTGGAACCAAAAATTGTTTTAGGCCATTTTTTTTTTTTGCATAATACAAGTCCATTTGTGCACGTCTATATAAGTCCATTTGCACATCTATATAAGTGTATTTGTGCGCATCTATATAAGTCCATTCGCGCGTCTATATAAGTATATTTGTGCGCTTCGATGTAAGTCCATTTGCGCGCGCCTATATGAGTTTATTTGTGCGCGTCTCTATAAGTCCTATTGCGTCCGTCTATATAAGTCCATTTGTGCGCGTCTATATAAGTCTATTTGCGCGAGTCTATATAAGTCCATTTGTGCACGTCTATATAAGTCTATTAGCGCAAGTCTATATAAGTCCATTTACACGAGTCTATATAATAAAGACATTTTTGCGCATCCATTTGTGCGCGTCTATTTAAGTTTAATTTGCGGGCGTCTATTTAAGTTTAATTTGTGCGCTACTCTATAATTCCTATTGTGTGCGTCTATTTAAGTTTAATTGTGCGCGTCTCTATAAGCCTTATTGTGTTCGTCTATATAAGTCGATGTGCGCGCGTCTATATAAGTCGATGTGTGCGTGTCTAGATAAGTCCATTTGCGCGACTGCATAAGTTTATCTGTGCGCGTCTACATACGTCTATTTGTGCGGTCCATATAAGTCTATTTGCACGCGCCATTCAAGTCTACTTTTGCGCGTCCATTTAAGACTATTTGTGCGCGTCCATTGGAGACTATTTGTACCCGTCCATTTAAGACTATTTGTGCGCGTCCATTTAAGACTATTTATGCGCGTCTACTTAAGTCTATTTTCGCGGATCTATATACTTCCATGTGCACGCGTCTATATAATTCCATGTGTGCGCGTCCATATAAGTCTATTTGCACGCGTCCATTCAAGTCTATTTGTGCGCGTCCATTTAAGACTATTTGTGCGCGTCTATTTAAGTGTATTTGTGCGCGTCTATTTAAGTCTATTTTCGCGTATCTATATAATTCCATGTGTACGCGTCTATATAATTCCATGTGTGCGCGTCCATATAAGGCTATTTGCACGCGCACGCACCGGCACACGCATATCTACACACACGCACGCACCCATTTTCTTCTTAACACGTTATTTCGACGTTTTGGAGCGTCCTCAAAATATTCGCATGACGTAAAAAAAATGAAGACCTGTTAAAAAAAAAGTTAAAAATTGAAATTTGTATATCGCTTTCTCATAAAAAGAGAGCGAATTTGTCAACGCTTTCGCGAAACCGAACGATCTGCGAGGATTAATGAATAAAAATCCGCAAGGGATGAAGCGAGGAGCGTCTTGATCGTATTTTCCTCCAGACAGAATTTCCAAGACGCATCGCGAAGATGCGGTATTTCAAGCGAGTGAGGTGAAAACGATGATACGAAAAAAAAAACAAATGGAATGAAAAAAAGAAGAGCGAGAGCAATTGAAAAAGTGAGAGTGAAAGAAGAGTGCATGATCGAAGAGAGGAGTAAGGTGAGAGATAAGGTGAGGCAAGTCGCACGCGTAAGAAGGGGTGCAGCGTGTTCACCTCCTCCTTCCCCTTCCCCTCCCCCGTCCTCCTCCTTCTTCTCCTTCGGCCGTTATGTAACCGCGAACGATTCTCGGAGCGGCGAGCACCGCTGGCATCAACAGAGCCGAACGCGCGAACAAGAAGAGAGCGGATCGGATGGATCGTCGTCGTCCTCGTCGGTTGCTCGGCAGATTCTAGCTCAAACTCATGTTGTTCATGTTCGTCGGTGAACGCAAAATTCTTAGACTTCGTCCCAAATTATGGTGAGAAGTGGTGAGCGATTTCGATGAATAAATTTTTATAATTAAAAGTTGAAACGTTTTTAGTAATTGAAGGTTGAATCAATTTTAATAATTGAAAGTTGAATCAATTCTAGTAATTGAAAGTTGAATAAATTTTAATAATTGAGAGTTGAATCCATTTTAATAATTTAAAGCTGAATCAATTTCAATAATTGAGAGTTGAATCAATTTTAATTATTTAAAGCTGAATCAATTTGAATAATTGAAAGTTGAATCAAATTGAATAATTGAGAGTTGAATCAATTTGAATAATTCAAAGTTCAATCCATTTGAATAATTGAAAGTTAAATCAATTTAAATAATTCAAAGTTGAAATAATTTTAATAATCGAAAGCTGAATCAATTTTAACAATTGAAAGTCGAGTCAACTCTGATAATTAAAAGTTGAATCAATTGCAATAATTGAAGGCTCAATCAATTTTAATAATTGTTTATTCACCGAATATATTTAGAGTGGTCTCGGAAGAGATAATTATTGTGGACTCGTTTACATTCCATTTCCACTATAACTCAAAATCCGCTCTTTTTCACCCCAAACTGGGATGCCAAATTCGTAAAAAAAAACTTATCAGCCTTTAACCAAAAAAATTTAACCTCTCTCAATAATCTCTTCAAATGGTCACCAACCCGCGAATCCGAAGGATCTTGAAGCATCGTACAAATCTAAGATCTACGGGACTTCGATCGAAGTTCGCAAACCGCGCCAATAAAAAAAACAAATATGTCAGAGCAACGGAGTGCCCAAGATTGTCCGTTGAATTATAATAATTAAAAGTTGAATGAATTTTGATAATTAAAAATTGAATCAATTTTAATAATTAAAAGTTGAATTAATTTCAATAATTGAGAGTTGAATCAAATTGAATAATTGAAAGTTACTTCGATCGAAGTTCGCAAACTGCGCCGATAAAAAAAAATAAAAATGTTAGAGCAACCGAGAGCCCAAGATTGTCTGATGAATCTCGTCGTGCCGTCGCGTATCCTTTCGATTTACTCTACAAGGAGTCGTCCGGTCGGTGAACGTTGAGCGGAGGATCGCAGTCTATCGGCTTTGGGATTCTGCGGGGAGCGAGCTGCGCGAGAAGTGCCGCGGAGTTAAAGAGAGTCGACTGGATTGACTTGGCTTTGGGCTCGCTTGGCTCGGCTCGCTGGCTGACTCGTTCGTTCGGTCGCTCGCCTGGCTGGCGTGGGGTTGATCCTAAGTGTGCCAAGGTGCACTTCTCGTCGAGAAAGCCGAACCGGCCGGACTACTACATCTACAACTACTAGCTCACAACTCCCCTGGCACTTACCACCGGTCGCAACACCACCGCAGAGCGATAGACGAGCCACTGGTACAGTTCCACAGCGACGCTGTACTGGCTATTGCCACTAATCCTATGGAGCCCTCCTTCGCGGAAGGATCGAATCTCCTAGCAGACATTGTTTTTTTAAGGGGTCTGCCCTAATTAGAATTTTCAAAAAATCGATTTTTTTTATTGCATTTTTCGAAAGTATACATATTTAAAAGTATCATACTAAAATTTTATAAAGATCCGAGCAGTCTAAGTGTACTTTTGAGCGACGTTTACTTAGCTACCTGAAACTATTCAACCGACCCTTACCAAAATTTTACATGTTCTTTATGACTATAGCTGTAGCGCGTATCATACGAATTTTGATATTTTGAGTGTAACTATTATTATTATTTTTTTTTAACGTGCTTTTTCGTCGTTTTTTGGAAAAATGGCCACCATTTTGTCATTTTTTTAAAAATCAAAAATCGTATGATATGGGCTATAGCCATTTACCTACTGAATCTGAAACCATTTTTTTTCTCAGATCATCCATTCCAGAGATTTTATCAACAACGCACACCCATCTTTTTTTTGGACCTGTCTTCTCCCCCATTTTTCTATACGAAAACTCAGTAAAATGAATATAATTTTTTTTTATGTATTTTAAGAGTGTATTTTTAGGCCCAACACTTTTTATATCCATATTTATATTTTATACCGGTCAAAAAAATTCGTGAAAATAGCCTTTTTTTGCCCGTCTAATTAGGGTAGATCCCTTAATGACAGCTGTCATATTTCGCAGAAAGTTGCTTTCCTTGCGAGCCGACAATATAATGTAATGTCATATATTAATATAGCAATATAAATATATTGGGTAAAAGTGGAGAACATAAAAGCGTCCATATATCATTGATTGACGTGTTAATCGAGGCGGGCCATATTCACCACTTTTACCCTTTATAATAATTATAATAATATAATATAAAAGAATAATTGAAAAAAAATTGTTTCGACGGAAAATAAACTATTTGAGAAAAGTGATGTTTTTTTCCCTTTTTTTACATGTTTTATGTAAACAGAAATTTAAACGTCAAATGGGATTTTTTTTGCCAGAACACTAAAAAAGCGGCGTTTTGTGGATTTGAGTTTAGAAGTGGAATTGTTGGTTTGATGTCCGTAGAGGCTGAGAGAGGTTTTCGCGTTTAACTAAGATTTCATCATCAGAGCCTGATTATTCTGGGGCCCCCCCTTCTCCCCCCTATGGAGGGACTCGTCCCAAGAGCTTCTGAGGTGTTGATTATTCCCTCCCAGGTCAAAGTCTCCTGGAGAGCCGCTCCAAGCTCAGATTATTCTAACTCTCAACCAGGTAAAAATATACCGGAGAGTCGACTGAGCACTGATTATTCGAAATCGCGCCATGAGACGGCTCAGGTATTGATTATTCTAAATCCAACATCAAGGTCCGCAAGGTCTTCTAGATCTGTCTCGCAAAAAGCTGTCCTATGCGCTGATTATTTTGAGACGCTCCCTGGTCAGAATCAGCCGAAAGCTATCCTAGATGCGGATTTTTGTAAACCCACCGAGATCAAAGTCTCCAAGAGCCTTCCCAGGCCAAAGTCTCCTAAAGAGCCTTCCCAGGCCAGAGTCTCCAAAACAGGTTTCCTAGGCTAAGTCTCCTAAAGAGCCACAGGTGCTTATTATTCTCGATATGAAATTCTCCGACAGATTCATCCCAGGCACTGATTATTCTAAGTACCTCCCCTATCAGAGTGAACCAAAAAGAGTTCCAGCAGCTGATTATTCTAAAGCCTGCTAAGGCCAAAGTCTTCAAAATAGCAATTCCAGGCACTGATCATTCTAAGCATCGCCCAGCCCAAAGTCTCCCAAAGAGCCATCCCAGGTGCTGATTATTCTAAGTACTTCAGTTCGAGCCAAAATGTGTTTCAAGAGCTGACTATTCCAAAACTCACGTAGGCTAACGTTGCCCAAAGAGCCATTCTAGGCACTTTGGTCGATTCAGTTAATTGGATCAGTCAAAGTCTCCCCAGGTGTGCCTTTGAACTCAACGCTTCTTACTTAAAACTCCCAGTAAAGATGAATTTACATCAAAAGTCAAATATATCCTAAAAAAGTGTTAAAATCCTATTATGACTCAGAAAAATCTGGATCCAAGAGTTTCTAGCTGGACTTGGAATAATCAAGCCCTGGCAGGTGACGACAAGAGCAGGCATCAGGAATCAAAAAAAGTGTCCCAACTTATCCTAAAAGCATTGAAAATACATTCACTATTTTGGCTTTACAAAATTCTGATTTGTATAAATTTTTCTTAATGCGTTGTTCCTTTTGCCAGATTATTTGGAATTGATGTTCTTACCGATATTTTATTTTTAAAAAATGGTCCTTTTTTACATCAAATCCCGAGGCGCTCAGGCTCGATAGTTTCGATAGTTATTTCTTGCTGCGAAGAATGCATTCGAAAGGTGGCATAATCTTTCACGTTTTTGTCATCCGACAGTTTTTACTTGACGATCCGTTGGATCAGATCTGTGTGTGTCATTCACGCAATGTGATCGAAAGCCGAAACTTTTTTATCTACCGTTATATACAGTTATATATAACACGGGTGAATACTGTTCTATCTACGAGACGGCGGTTTCACTGAGTTTCACCGCGTTACAGCGGTGAACACGAGACTTTTGGAGACTCGATTCTCAGTAATTATGCAACAATTGCGCAACCTAATCACACGCGCATGCGCGCACGGTCACAGTCGATTGAGTAATGTTCGGACACCGATTCGTTTATCTAACAGGGTGAAAAAATTTTAACTGGGTGGTTTCCTATTCACATTCGTCGGAATGTAACGTGTGCACGTCCCAGTGTGTGCCTGAGCGGCCCTGATTTAAAAAACACGGTTGAATGAACTAAATATTCGGGCAATATTTATTTACAATAAACGTTTTATTGGTTGTCTCAACAATGTTTTGAATTATTTCACTAAAATATTTTTGAAGCATTAAAATATTTTATCTCAACGTTCCTGACTGAGTATTTAATTGATTCAACAGCATTTTTAAATCATTGCTTGGGCGAATCGCATAAGGATGACTAGTGTTCGAATTTTGTGAAAAACTTTGATGGTTTTTCAAATTTCTTGGAAAAAAAATAAATGTATCAGTTCTTTGAGTGAACAAAAATTAAATAAGGTAAATCCGGTGAAAATGTGGTGATTTGGATACGCGACATTCACCGCTTTTACCGTACACGCAAATAATTCAAATGGTTTTCAAACATTTTTAAATTTTCTTTGAATGTTGTGTTCCTTTCCATATTAAAAAAAAAAAAACAAAAATTCAAAGCATATTTAAAAATCTGAAAAAATTCATACGTATTTAGAAAAATGAACGAATTTTTCGTTAAAAAAAAGAATAGGTTTCCGGGAAATTTTAACCAATTTTTTTTCATCAATTTGTTAGTAACATTTTGCAATTATTATTATGCAAAATTAATCTTTTCAGTACCTTTAATATGCTCGAATTTTTCCAGATTTTTATACCATTGAGAAGTATTAGCAATTTTATTCAAATTGTTATCAATCATTTTTAAATTTGCTTTGAATTTTGTGTTTCTTTCCACAAAAAAAAAGACAACAAAAATTCAAAGCAAATTTAAAAATCTGAAAAAATTCACACGTATTTAGAAAAATGAACGAATCATTTTCATAAAAAAATGGGTTTCCGGAAAATTTGTTAACCAATTTTATTTTTTTTCTTCAATTTGTTAATAACATTTAGCAATTATTATTATGCAAAATTAAGCTTTTCAGTACCTTTAAAATGCTCGAATTTTTCCAGATTTTTGTACCATCGAGAAGTATTTTAAATTTTATCAAATTTTTCTCGGTCTTATGCGAAATGAATACAAGCGACAGAACTACCTTAAAAAAAGCGCGCGCGCGCGCATGCGCGCCAGCACGGTATCGACAGTCGCCGGTGAATCGCACCGAGGCGTCTCGCTGGCCTATCGGTTGCGCATCGTTGTCGTTGATAAGCGCGTGCGAGGCGGTTTTCCGATTTAAAAATAACTCACCGTCGATTACGCACATACTGGATCGCTTAATATTTTTTTTCATTTTTTTTCAACTCGTTCGATTCGCACTCTCTCTCACTTTCACGCTCTTCCCACGAAACTCGCGACCACGCGGTCGCGTCGAGCGCGTCGCCTTCATTCATGAATTCTCATAGATAAAATCCAGTCGGCTTGATCGAACACACACGCAACTCCGCGCACACATATGTGATATATAGCACTATATACATGTGTATATATATAGATATGTGTATATAGTGCACACATATGTGATCTATAGCACGATATACATAGATATATATATATATATATATATATGTGTATATATAGTGCACACATTGATATATCGAGCTCGCATCGTCAAGCGAGTTTACGTCAACGACGTTGACGTCGTCCGGCATAAATTGCCGCGCAAACATCGACGTTCGTGTCGTCTCTTTGTGCACATTTCTCGACAACTTCGAGCGGCCGTCGAACTCTCCCGGTTGCATTCTGCGAGACACTGCGCCGCAGAGTGATCCCTTATATGGTAATATTTCTTGTCCTTATCAAGAGACGCGGCAGCGCCTCGAAACCAAGTACTTTAAAACCGATTTGTTTTTTTTTTAACGAGACGCCAGCGTGTGGTTACAGACGAATATGCCGGAAGTTAAGTGTTGCGATCGATGATATACGAAAACGAAGCTGTGGGTCGGAATTTCAACGGTGCTTTTATATAATATAATAATAGTACATTTCGATACGAGTGCGAAATGTACTATTTTTCCGAGTAGTGCACATGGCTTATGAACATGGATAAATGACCTGTGGACATGGATGAATGACTTGTGAACATGGATGAATGACTTGTGAACATGGATGAATGATTTATGAACATGGATGAATGTTTTATGAACATGGATGGATGACTTGTGAACATGGATGAATGATTTATGAATATGGATGAATGACTTGTGAACATGGATGAGTGACGTATGGACTTGGACGAATGACTTATGAACATGGTTGCGTGACGTATGGACATGGATGAATGACTTGTGAACATGGATGAATGACTTATGGACAGAAAGATGGGTCAGGCAGTGACCGAGATATTTACATTTTTATTTTCTTTTTATTTGCTTCTCTTCGTTATTTTCCATTAACCTCGCAAATCGTTAGTTTCCCGTTTACTTCGCAAATCGTTAGTATTCCGTTGACCCCGCAAGCTCATTGCGCGCATTTGTCACACAACCTTGACAGACCTTCCGGTATTAGAAGTCCAGCCCGTGACTTTAGCCGCCCTCTTTAATAATACGAGCATTTAATTTGCCAAATTTTCTCCATCCAGTATGAATAACGTTTTCACCGATAGACTATACTTTTTTAATAATTGGAACTCTTATCATTTTTGGTAAAAAAAAAACCTCTGTCCATGTCACCAGGGATTAGATTTCTATATCGAATATATGTGATACGCAAAACGTGTCTCGAGGCTAAGAGGGCTCTAATCAGACCGACAACTTTGGCAAGTGAACCTGTTCTGCATACCAGAAGCATCAACAACAGCCCACTAGCCCTGCTTGCGGGTTAGCGATGCCGACAGGCCGTGTCAAGGTTTACCATTTTTTTTTTTTTTTTTTTTTTTACAGCATCGGATGTGTTATGCGATTTCAGATGTGTTATAACAGAAGTGAGATGAGTTGGCGAATTCGCGATCTGTTGAAAAAAATCATCGATCGGAGTTTTGGAAGAATTTCATGACAATTTTTGCTTCCTTATAGAGGAAGCTATATTTTTGTGAAATTTTTTTTTTTAACGTTTTAATGTCAGAGTACTAAAAATGGTCGAAAACGTAGAGAAATGTTATTTTTAGCTGGCGTCCGGATGTATGTGTGTGTGTGTGTGTATTTGTGTGACAGCGTGCATCGCTTAGAACGACTATAACTCGGAAACGGCTTAAAATAGCGGGTTCAAATTTTGTACACTAATATAGTGGTCACATCTCCTCCTTCGATATAATTTTCATGAAGATTGCAACCCGTTTCGGGATTTTACGGGAATCCGAAATTTTTGAAAAAAGTCTGTGGTAGCTCTAACTTTCGTAAATTTCGAGCTATCGTCATAAAACTGCAAACGAATATAGTATTTTTATCAGACGTGTGGTATTGAATTTGGCCGAAATCTACCGAAGGGATCAGATTTTATGGAATTTTGATTATTTTCTAAAATTACCAAAAACCGTATAATTTGAGTAAACAT
>JAPYZD010004531.1:0-11149 GCA_030522725.1 Ichneumoninae sp. B BG-2022a | reverse complement strand
ACCTACTCTAAACAGGACGGTGTTAGAATCCGTCTTCTCCATTTGAAATGATACTTTCTTTTTTCTAGTACTGCGAATAATCGGTAAAAGCACACCTGACACGTATATCTGACAATTATGATTTTCTATTCGATGATGTTATACTTGCTGCATAATAGATATGACGGTACATGCATCTGTTTTGGCTACCCACTCTCAACAGGACGTTGTTAGAATCCGCCTTCTCCATTTGAGATGATACTTCCTTTTTTCTAGTCCTGCGAACAATCGGTAAAAATAGTCAGTTTTGCTTCATTCTCCTCTACTGTAAGTGTAATAAAATCCACGATATTGAAGATTTGACAAAAACGACATTTTCGCTTTAAGAGACAATAAGAGACGTGGCCAAAAGCGGTCCATTTGCTCGTCATAAAAACAACATCTTTGACATTGTTGGATAACTGTTTTCAATACAGATATTCGCAACGTGCGCAACGTTCTACCTCCCTCTCTTGGTCATCCTATTTTTGTACTGGAAGATATTCCAGACCGCTCGAAGAAGGATTCGTCGAAACAGGCCCGGAACGACGATTCAACCACAACGGGAGAGACGAGGAATTCTGAACTTCGTCCGGCGACGGTTACAAAAATTTCTATTCATATTCCCATCGTCAATCCAAGCACGACCATATTTTTTTTGTAGTTGCACCACGCCTAGAATTCTTGAATTCTATGCATGAGTCAGGAAAATGTATCTTTTGAAAAAAAAAAAAAAAAAAAACGAATTCGTCATACAATAGTATAAATATTGATTCGCCATGTTCAGTCTGAAGTGACGAAGGTCCACTCTCATGAGTAGAGAAGTAGCCTATGAGGGTCGTGTGCGTTCCCGAGGGATAGCAAACTGATTGGAGAACTTGATAGATTTCCAGCAGGGTAACGTGATATTTCGATATTCTGTCTGTAAACACAGGCCACGCGAGGAGTCGACGGCGTTCACCATAACGCGCTCGACCCCGGACCACTCATCCGTCTCGCCGGAGAGGTCGTCGGCGTGCAACAACGGTGCGAGCGTCACGAGTACACAAATAACAACAACAGCAGCAATAACAACGACGGCAACGACGACGACGACGTCGACGTCGACGACCCAAACAACTCAAACAACGACGACTCTTACCCCGGAGCAACAGGCGACCGCGACGACGAGAAGAACCCGCGAGACCATGGAAGCCAAGAGGGAGAGGAAGGCCGCGAAGACCCTCGCCATAATAACCGGTGCCTTCGTAGCCTGTTGGCTGCCCTTTTTCGTCGTCGCTCTGCTACAAGCTATCTGTTCAAGCTGCCAACCACCCGATCTCGTCGCCAGTGTATTCCTCTGGCTCGGTTATCTCAACAGCACCCTTAATCCCGTTATCTACACAATATTCTCACCGGAATTTCGTCAGGCTTTCAAGAAGATGCTCCGCGGTGGCGCACGTGCCGGTGCACGCTGACGATGGGTTTAGGCACCACATTTCTCGAACATTAAGGCCTCGGAGCTTGTTTGATAGAGTAGTTACGGGAGCGTGGATGAAAATTTTAAGATTCGATATTGTGTGGTTGCGTGTGTGACTAGAGGTCGGATAGATCGATCGGTGAACTGTGAAAAATTTAGTGAAAACATGAATCGTAGAAACACACATTATTACAATTAATTAATCGCGAGAACAGGAAAGCGAAAAACCACTAGAGCAGACAGGGTTGTTCCACCACGTCATCGTACACTCGCGGACGATAAATGTGAATCAAAGGTTTTCGTCGGCGGGCGAGCGAGTGTACAGCACTCCCGCAGTGAAGGTACGTGGATATATAGAGTATTCTATATATATATATAGAGTAAAGTATGGTTGCAAGGAAACTCCGGCAAAGCTTTGATCGTGTTTGAGGTTGAAGCGCAGGGAGAGAGAGCGGGAGTTTCGCAGGAGTTTTGACGAGGCTCAATGAATAGCTCAGCCCAAAGCCAAGCGATACTTCTACGTGATACCTTATCCCTCCTTTTGCGTTATTTTCAACACTTTTGTCTCTTTTTTTTCATCCCACGAATCGCTTCCGCGTATTTCAATCTTTACGATCAAAAGGCCGATGAAGGCTTCGATATTGTCGATATTTTCTACCGATCGATGAGCCATTGTGCTGGAAATACGTGAGATCGGAGTGCTTCGAGTCGTACAAAATATCTGGAAAATTCGACTTGAAAGACGTAGCTAATTAAGCATCCTCTTAACGATAATTTTTTAATTCACGATTTTGTAGCCTCAATTCACACCGACTTTGCTTCTCAAACGACATTTGCTTATTTTTATATTCAGCTCATAAAAAAAGAGTGTATTTTTATACATAATAAATATCGCGATTTATGCCGTTAGGGGACTTGCGTTACTCCCACCTGTGTCTGACTTTGTGTGCCTACGTGAAATTCATGACCCAGTTTCCGTGCTTTCGCATCTGTAACAGCGAATTTTCAACATTGCCCTTTCCGTCACAGTGTCAATTAGACGGACGACGTAACTGTTTCCCCTCCCAGGGATAGCATTTCTAGTAGCCGGGTAAAGTAACATGCCACGTATATATATTTTATATATATATACATATATATAGATATATATACATAGACGAAGTCTGCACTCACCGTCAGACGCGGCAACGACCACCGATTAGTAAAAGTCGATAGAAGCAAATAAATTGTTCGAGAGTGCCGTTCGAGACCTTTGGCCACTCACCGGCGGGGAAAAGGAAGCCAATGCATATAGTGAGAGTCGGGAAAGTGAATTTCGCCATCAGTGAGGGTCCGGCAGGCGAGGCCGCGGATGAGATTTGGTCTAGTAGCACACACTGAATCAGGAGTGTGAAAGTGAAAGCTGCTACTGATGTTACGCCAAAAGCTTCGCCAAAGCTACTGCCGGAGTTTCCGTGTCCGCTGCGGTGACGCTGGCAAGCGAAAAACCCTGTTTCCCTTCCCGCGTTCCTTCGAGTCACGCATCGCGATTTACAATTTTCACGACTGGCAGGTCTAGTTCGCCCTCGCGCACACTTTTTTCACGTCGCCTCAAACACACCGCCAGTAGACGAGAAAAAAGGGCACTACTTCCGTGTTTTTTCCCCTTCCGCCTTTCTCTCCTTGTCCTTCACGTTTCACTTTATTCGCGAAACTTTTTCAATGCTGCAGCGAACGTAACAGCCAAGAAATACAAGAAAAACCTCTTATCATCCCTTCCTATTGTTTATGTGTGCATTTAAAAAAATGTTATTTGTTTATTTTTTTTACACCCTCTCGCACACGATACAATACATACAGGGACAACAATTATAGTATCACCGGAAATAGTTGGGAAAAGATGTACGACCGGTGTAGGAAATGCGGGACACATCGGGTTACGATTTTTGAGAATATTAACAATTTTTTTTCTCCCTGCGACTTGTGTCCTTTTTACTCTGCAACCGGAGCCACATTATTTTGCCGAAACTTCAATCGGCCGACTCGTCGTATGGCCGAAAATCATGAGTACGAACACAATTCTTCCTTATCGTCAAACTTTCAAAACTTTATTACTCCGCATCTTCATTTAAACAGACCTCATTTTTCCTAACAATAATTTCATCGAAATTAATTTCCCCTAATCATTTATCCGAATCGATGCGTACCGAGCGTAAGATATTTTCCCGAGCCGATATAATAGCAGATGGTCAGACTATTCACTCATATTATTTAATGTCGTGATTCGGTTGATTGGCGAATCGCAAGAATGACGATTGGGCGACTTGATGTTCGGAAACTCCATTTATCCGAACCTTCATTTCCGAAGAGTAACATTCGCTGAAATGAAGGTTCGGATAAATGAAGTTTCAGAAGATCGCCGATTCGGAAGAAGCACGTTCGGCCACATGATTCGGACACATGGCTATCCGTCGATTCGGCCGATTGAAGTTTAATGTGGGTCCTCTGTAACTTCATTCAACTCACCTCGTTCTTCCGAGAAATATCTTTGCACCCTTTCCACATGTTCACAGTCTTGTGCAGTCGGAACTACGACGAAAATATCGCACTGATAATATGTAAGATATCTAAATAATCGTCGTTATTATCAGCAATTGTATCATACCCCCCGCGCGATTTATCTTTCCTCATGCGCGTACGCACTTATAAATACAGGGCACCGAAAGAAAAAAAATCTTGACTCTTGTAGAGAGAACAAACTGTTCTCGCACCCGTATAAATATCTTAACGAATGGCATCTCGGCACGCTCATTGTTCCACGAGCACTTGTATGACGTAATTATACCTTACCTACGCATCTTGTCTGTTAACTTGTAACACAACATTCACGCATTAAAAAAAAAAACAAGTAGAATTATTAAACGAAAAATAATAACTTAGAGACAAAAGAAGAGCTGAGAATTGGTGCTTGTTCGAATTGAAAAAAAAAAAAAAAAAATGGAAGTGAATCTCACTTACTATTTGAATTATGTATAAAGCAGTAGACATAGCAGAGATTAGCTTTATACGATTAAACGAAATGCAAAACTAATATTATAGGTACCTACATTATACTATACGAACGGTGTATTGTACCAGCCGTGTTTGTAACATATGTCCATAATGTATGTTATGGACGCATGCGAGTTGTTATTTTATTTATTTTTTATTTGATTATTAATCCATATCAGTCGTGCGACGAATCTGCGATACAGTAAATATTTCACATTAATTAATTGAACGTTGAGTGAAAAGCAGAGTTAACCCTCCAGTGGACACGAACATCCCTCTCCCTCTTCCGTGCTCGGCACAGATGGACATTTATTTGACTAACCAAATTGTTATTTTTCAATACGAGTTACAGCTTTACAGCATAAACGAATTGATTCTGGAATTGATATCAGATTAATTTACATTCAATGTATTATGTTATGACATTTCTTCATTTATTCGTTAATAAATGTTGTTGCAATAATTTCATCTGGTAAACTCTTCGTGGGTGCTTATAAATAATTTAACTGAATTAAGACAGCTCGTAATCACATATGCATTTGCCAAACTTAGAGCCAAATACAAACCGGTATTTGGCTCCGAACGAGACCATTCATTTTTATTTAAACACCTTCGCCCGAAGCGATTTTGTATGTATACGAATCGGAACCGTAGTATGGAAACTATAGAGCTATAAAATAAAAATGAGATAAGTTGCAATTTGCATTGGTCAATCTATAGCCAGTAGCTTGAACCGATAGAGCCACTGAAGGGGTAATCCTGCGAAATCCTAGAGGGTTATGCTAGTTCGCCTAGAGATTTATACGATTCCGTTAACTGCAATGTGATGCAGCGTGAATGGCCTTCCAGTTTAGAGCGTGAACGAGTCATGTTATTTTTTTTTAAAGTAACAATCGAGATTATCGACCAGTGCATGCTCGGCTTAAGTAATATCGTTCCATATGTTAAAAGATGCGAGCGGAGAACCTTTCTGCGAATTGAGTACACGAGCCTGGCAAGAATTCCGCTCCTTGGAGTGGATTGCAGTGCTGGAAGAATAGCGTGAATGGATGCAATGGCGCGATGGGGGCGCTTCGAAAATCTGCGTGAAATAAAGTGAACCGGGACACAGAATTATTTTCGAATCCTTTTAAAGATAATTTCATTCATTCGATATGGGTTTCGAAAGATAAATGTCAAGCGAGTAAGTTATCATTAAATATCATCACCGGGGAAAAAAAACCGACTCTGTCACACCTTAAAGGTGATGGATAAAATTTTTCCAAAAACGCGTTTCCTTTTATTTGCGAACGGTGATGATACACATATTCGGATATACGGGGTGGCAATGAGCGAGCAGTCTAGATCTCGCTTGCATGAATGTGCCAATATCAGAGCGTATGCGAGTAATTTTATATGAAAAAAAAGAATATAAGCAAAATACGACTTGTAAAAATCGTTATATCGTAATAATAGAAAAAAAATAAACATTCGTTGTTGGACTATAGATATATCGTTCCAGATAAATTAGATTTACGCCGATTAGATTAGATTAGATGCTGACCGAGACGACGTGACTCTTGGAGTCTCGATAAAAAAAAATGAATTTTACGATTCTACATTATCAAAATTATATACACCAAACAAATATTTGTACATGATCGACTCGTTGTGTCGCTCAACGAGTCTCGAAGCCCCATGGAAAGAAATCTACCTTGCATCCACGTGTACGGAGCAAACAAATTTTAATTTAAGAACCGAGAAGACAAATGCGTGCCGCTATTTGCGAGAGCCTCAGCCGACGGGGTCGTCTGTTACGCATAAATAATATTAGAGTAAAAAGCGAAGGAAGGATCTTTTCGTAGTCAGCTTGAATTATTCTCAGTATCATAGTTGGCGTATACAAGAAAAAAAAGGATAACAAAAAATTCACATGTATAGAAACCAAAATTGAACGACGGAATGACTAGTATAGATTAAACGAATAATTACGAATAGGTGAGACGATATTGGAAGATACGTTGTATCGATAAGTCGTTGAGTTTGATGAAATAATAAAATGAAAAAATGACGCGTGTGCAGGGTAATAATCAGTTCGAAATGTGAGATGGGTCTTGAAAGTTACGTTCCGGTGGTTTCGATCCCCGTCCTTGTCCCACCTTGTCCTACTCTACTCATTTGCACGTTGGCTCAGCTTTTAAGACATCTTGAACCTCGCCCAGTCGCAGCTCGTCTGAAAGACAATGGCTCGAGTGAGTGTGCATCGAGACCAAGAGGCCATATTGGCAAGTACCGGTAAGTGGAATATTCTATATCCCATAGTACACTACTATCTCTATTAGCTCTATAGTACACTACTATGTCTATTATCTCTATAGTACACTACTATCTCTGTTAGCTCTTTGGTGGTTGAAGTGAAGATTCCCTAGCTAGGTCGAGAGGATGCGATTGAATATACCTTCAAGCGAGGCCGAGCACTCCATTTTCCCTCAGCATCTTGCGAAGTTTGTAATAAACCGATGATTGAAACAAAAACCTCATAAAACCATCAACCGGTGAAATTAAAATTTATAACTCTCCATCTGTCAGACGAAAAACAAATAAAAAAACAGACACCATGCACCGAAGTACGGTCGTGTTTTTCCTCAACTCGTACTTCTCTCCACAGCAGTGAAATATTACCCGATGATGCGATAAAAGCTGCGCACACCGGCCTCGTGTGTATTCCGAAACTCTGCGGATGTGCTCCGGGAGTTGGAGGAATAGTGGTTTGGTGAATGCAAATTTGTAGCATTTTCCTTTTTCCATCCACGCCTCCCTCGCGGCTTCCCGCTCCTTTCGCGTATTTTACATTAAACCAGAAATTGTAGCTTTCGCGTGTTTCACTCCCGTAAATCGAGAGACGATATTGCAAGAGGTAGCTTTCGTATAGTATAACGCGTCTGAGCTTTCTCGTTCCACTCCGTAATCAGTGACAGCACCCCGCTGGAGCTACACTGCACAAGACTCTGAACTATATCCTTAAACAACTCCTGGAAAATCTGAACATACGTTTTAACGTCGAGAACGAAATTGTACTTCGCGTGCGAGAGACCCCAAGGGAATGTTATTCAGCTGCAGAGGGTCTGTTCCTGGGGCGGTAGGTACACACGTGGATACTTCTGCGGTAGCTGCTGTGCGTTATGTATAAAGCTCGCCTGGGAATATAGTAAGAAACGCACGAGATGAAGTTGAGCGGTGGATTTCGCAAAATTGTATTAAAGGTAATAAAAGATCAATGAAATAATAATTGATATCTCAATCTATAAACTGATTTTATGTCCAGCGCAATTCATGTGAGTGTAAGGGAGCGCATAAGAGAGCGCAACACTATCGGTTTCTCTTTTCGGGTCAAGGCAGGTCAGCCCTTTACACCGGGGATGGAAACTTCGCCTTTTAACACTATATTTTTATGGTCTTATGGTCCCTTGCGATACTCGGCGCGGTTATTCAAGGTAGTTAGCCGCGGGGTAATATTTTAATTAACGAGGAGAAAAACGTTTAAAATACTTAAATATATTATTCGCACACGATAATTAAATGTGGGTACAACCGGTTTTACATATAACATACTGTTTAACTTGAACTGGAATCTTGAGATAATTTGTACTTTTGAAACTTTAATTATTATACTCGAAGAGGCAGTCTTTATTGAATAGCCGTAAGAGCTATGAATTCCGACTTTCAATATAGCAGCAGCCCGACGATGTCCGTACAACGGTTCAATGTTATCTGAACTGATTGGTCTAAATTCGTTCATCTTTATGTACTAATTTAGTATATAATTTCCCTCGTTTTATGTTACTGTAGTCTCTCGGAGTTCACGGTGGACGGTTCATGCCCCCAAATCGATTCATAAGATACCAACTATAAGGCAATTATACTAGAATAACTATGTTTAAAATATCTAAACATGTTACACTGAGGTGCCTTGAAATATAGAAATTCTTTTATACTAGCCATGGCTAGTCATGGCTGGTTATGACCGCGAACCCCCAATCTTTTTGGAATTATCTCTTTTTTTTACATTCACTCCTATGTGCTATGAATTTCGAAATCTCGAAAATATTGCATTGGGAGTGATTTAGAATTTCCGAAATACACTCCGATATGCTATGAAAGCCGAAATCTTGAGAATATAGCATATGGGAGTGATTTAGAATTTTCGAAATCCACTTCCATATGCTAGGAAAGCCGAAATCTTGAGAATATAGCGTATGGGAGTGATTCATGATTTTCGAATTCCACTCCCGTGTGCTACATGGGATTTCTGTTTTTCGGAATTAGTTAAGGCAACTAATTCCGAAATACAGAATTAGTACTATACGGAATAACAAGGAAAATATTTAAGTTGCGGGGTAATTTGTTGAATAATAATTTTTATCTTCAATTTATTAATGACAAATTGGAATGATAATTTCACAATTTTTTATATGACTTTATGCAGCGGTAGGAACACGACATTCGTGTGAGCAATGATTACACTAATCCGTTCAGTTTCATAGTGCGTATTAAAGCTTCTTCGTAACAGCAGCGTATGGATCCATTTAAGCAGGCTAGACTGCTACTCTCCCTAGGAAACCCTTACTATTGAGGGTGGTTGCTCCGACATTCATTATTAAAGAGTTCCTTCAACGCGCTGCTGTCATGGGAGTTTTGGTAATTATATCTTATTTCTCTTAACTGTCTATACTCTTGCAATCGGGGACTTGCGCCCCTGCGCCACAATGTGGACTCAAGTATTATTGGCTAAAAGTTCCCTGGCACAATCTCGGTAACTCTCGCTGGTCTACGATATTTTTTTCTTCGCTTCAACATTTTCTGGTATCTCCTCTCGTAGATTATAAACCGTGATTTGAAAGCATATTCCATTAGCCTAGCGAGAGCGCAGTTTTATCGTATTCCCGCTGTGCCAAGCGAGGCTATATATAAGGGAGGCTTCTCTTTTCTCGTATCCCTAACTCAAGTACCCCTTTGAGGCAATCTCACCTAGATAGAAACCTCGAGACTCGCGCTTCCTGCGCGCTTCTATAAACCCTATGCATATAGATATATACTCTAAACGTTACACTCCAGCAGTGTCTGATGGGGAATTCGGGGCGTTCAATCGCATGCTATCGGGGGATAGCACGTTACTTTACGCGGAGCGAAGGAAGAGATACCTGAAAAGAATTCCCACAGGAATCTTTTGCCTTGCTAACAATCCCTCGTTTTTTTTCTTCTTGCTCAAACGAGATTATGAAAAGTGATTCTAAAGCATATTCCATTAGTCGGACATAAAAATAATGTCGCCATTGAGCGATGCAGGGTGCAACGGTGCGGTGACCGCGACGTGCCAGTAGATAAAGCACGCGATAGTCAGACTAGGTTTACAGAGCACGGGGGGAGCCGGTCGAACTCGGCAGCGTTTGCGGCAAGTAGATAAGGCACGCGATAGTCAGACGCAACTGTCGAACTTATAGCTGGACACTCGTAAACGTCGCATCATGCCGATCACCTTTCATTGGGCTTAATTAATGAAAAATATACCATGGCGGACAGGTGCAGAGAGGACGACGAGACAAAAGTGAACAGTACGAATTTCTGATTAACACTTGACAAGTCACAACGTCTGAAACCGTTGTAGGTAGATTAATGTTCATTAGCTAAATCAGTTTCATCAGACTGCGTTTCTCGTAGCCCTACATGAGTGCAAACGTGTGGGTGAGAACGGAAACACTTCCGGTTTGGAAACCTCGGCTGTCCACTGAGGAAGTGACATCGTAAACAAAGCTGACACTTCAGATATGCAAATCTTTCTTTTTTTTTTCTGGAAGTGATGTTTCTTCTAGATGACGTCATTTCCGGTAGAAAAATAAGATTTTCAAACCGGAAGTGACGTTTTCCGTAGATGATGTCACTTGCGGTCCAAATGTCGGGTTCTGAAACCGGAAGTGATGTTTTCACAACTATGTTTGAAAATACGTCTGATAAGGTGCGAACACTCCAGTGGCAACAAAGTCTACGCAACGACATTGTCGAACCCGCGACTTGGCAGTCCCGAAACAGGGATAAAGCTGTGACTTATGAAGGGTCAATATATTATTTAGTTCAAAGTGCCATTCCAACTAAATCACCATGGAGCAGAGTGCTCTGTCTCGATGGTGATGTAGTGGGAATGGTAGGCTTTAAATAATCCAAGAGGGTCCTGGCTCTGTTGTCCTCCAATCCGTTTTTCACGGTAAATTTTTCATCGGGTTAAATAGAGAATTTCAAACTCGTTCGATGGATACAAATTCCTTACCCTCGTGAATATTAAATCAGTCCCTTATAAAATTCGATATGAAAACAGTGTTCAGCCAATTTTGCGGCAATGCGAAAGATTCTATACAGCTCAAGCACGAAGAGGCATACGAATGATTCCTGCGAGATAATAACTTATCTCAGCCCGTTGCTTTAAGGAGGGAGTGTCGCTGCGCGCTGACTTCGCATAAGTTCGACAAGAATAAGAGAAAATTGCAAGTACTTCTTGATAGTGAAAATCTGAAAAAATCATGTATACTAAAGGTGCTGAGAAGATTAATTTTGCATAATAATAATTGCAAAATGTTATTAACAAATTCATCAAAAAATTAATTGGTTAAC